>CANXYC010591810.1:0-10641 GCA_948193065.1 Aleurites moluccanus | reverse complement strand
TTTATGTTATAATTTATGGTTGATTTTTGTATATTGTAACATATGATGAAAATAAACTCTATAAATAGGAGTTCATATTACTTTGTAATACACACCAATAAGATAATATAACTCTCCATCTTCTACATTCTTGTTCTTATTCTTGTTATTGTTCTTATTTTTATTTTCTTTATTTTTCATAACAAATTGTGATTTATTATTTACAAATTGACGGTTTCTTGACTAAAAATATCAAAAATATGGTATGCTTATAATTATTGCTAATAGCAAAAGTACTATAAATATATAATAGCAAGTGTAAGCCCGTAGAAATGAGATCTATAATCATTAATTTTTATTATGTATGGCAAATGACATTGCACCATGCATGAATACTATGTATCCTAATTTTAATAAAATAAAATCTTACAAGTAAAACTTTAAAATATTCTTTTGCCACATAACCTTTAATATATTAAAATATTTCTTGCTCTTGATAATTTTAATGACTCTTAGCACCTCAAGCTTTAAAAAAAAAAAAAAAAAAAAAATTACACTTGCACACGATAATAAAATAATAACAAATAAAAATTAACTCAATAAAATTTCAGATACCAAAAATAAAAATAAAAATAAAAAATAACTAAGAAAAATTAAAAACATAATCTAAAAAAATTAAAAACAACACCAGAAAAATTAAAATATATTCTAGAAAAATTAAAAAAATAACAAAAATTAGCAACAAAAAATAACAACTTATAACTCAAAAAAAAAAAAAAAAAAGAAATATACTAAAAACTAACGCTGAAATAACTAAATATATATTACAAAAATATACCATAAAGAAAAATAAACCAAAACAACCAAACATTTCTTATGAACAATCAAACTAAAACACATCAACCAAATATATATATATATATATCAAAATCAATCAAACACATATCATAAATAAAAAGCATTATACCAAAATTAACCAAAAATATATCATAAAAAAATAAATATAACAAATTAAACAAACAAGCACTATAAAATTTTAGTATAAATTTGATGTACATGTTTTCAATTCCAAATTCACAGCTTAAAGTCTTGAGATCTAAAAAAACAAAAAATAAGGATGAAACCTCACCAGAATGATAAAGAGATAACACAACAACACTGTAAACACGGCCAAAGCAGCAAATCCAGAGATCGAATAAAAAAAAGCAGGAATAATTGAAACAACAAATAAATAAAATTTTTGAAAGATAGAAAACGCCAAAACGGGAGCCTTGCCTTGCCTTGCCTTGTCCCCCAAGACCTCAGCGAAGGAGTGCAGTTTTCTTTCCTCTGAAGCTCGCTAATCGCTGAATCGACGAAATTATGCATTTTCTGAACTTGATTTCCTTCTGAGGTAACCTATCAGCTCATCTGCTTATTGTTTTATTTTCCTTTTTGCGTCAAAATCTCATATTGCCACCCACATCCAGTTTTGTGTTAGATTTTTCTGAATCTAAATTCCCAGACCAGCAATGTCAAAACCTCCCCCAAGAATCATCCATGGACTTCTCAGACTTCACTATTGCCATCCTCTCTCTAATTCAAAACCCTCAACTCCAACCACTTCTTCTCTTGCCTCTAGAATTGGCACCTCACTTACCAGACATTTCTCAAATAGGTTATTGAATTCCACTCCCTTAACCTCTCGAATCCACTCTAATCCGTATCTTGCTTCTAAACCCACTTGCGCAAATGGAGGTTTATCTCAAGTTTTCTCGGGGGCGAAACCAAACTTTTCATCTTCATTAAGATCTAATCACCCATTTGCTAAGCAGACTAGTTCCTATGGGGTGAGGCGGTTTTCTTTTAAGACCTCTACGGATTTTGGCAAAAAGGTCAGTGGGAATTTTGCAAAAAAGGTTTTTGAGAAGCCGGCTACTGCGGTTACCTCTACTTTTTCTAGGTACCGTGAGGCTTTAGCGCTGCAAGTCGATGCTTTTTGGAAGAGGAATTTTCTGTTTCTGCTTGGTGCGGGAGGAGTTGTACTCTGTGTTTTGCTTTGGAGGATTATGTTTGGGATTGCCAATACTTTCGTTGGCCTTTCTGAAGGCATGGCCAAATATGGCTTCCTTGCTCTTTCTTCTGCCATAGTTGCCTTTGCTGTAAGTTCTTTTTTTTTTTTTAATCATCTCATTGAACCTTATTCTATTTACTTCTTGCCAATGCATTTAATGTACTTGCTGATAAAAGCATGCCGTAGTTCATTATAGGATTATTGGTTTGCGAACCAATTTAGAGTAGTTAAGTTGATCTATGGGCTGCAAAATGTTATCACTAAAAAATTGAACCTGTTTTGATAATTATTGATGCATAATATATGGGTTCCTCATTACAATGTGAGTGTTAACACGATGCTATTGTTAATGTTATTTCTTCAATAACATTTTCTAGGACATATGTGGGTATGTTCAATAAGTGTAGTCTGTGAATAGACATTTCATTGGAACAACCTGCATTCAAAATGTCATTCGTCTGAGGAACAAGGATGAGATTGGCATTTAGAGAGTGAACATACATTATAGGTATCTTTTTTTTTTCTCAGGAAACTTTACTGCAGATTTTAATGCTTGGATATTTGATGGAAGGAGAGAAATGCTTAGCAAATAGATATCTTCTTTGCAAGAACAAACATGAGTTGGTGAATCATTTTCATCACTGTGAATGAGCAGGAACCTTTTAGTGCTCAGTGTCTGTTACCATTGAAATCATTTGGGTCTCTGCAGAGAATGTAGTAATGAAGCATAATGCTTGGAGCGGTTCTCTTTCTTAGAAATAAATGCAAAGTGATGTGTGATGCTGTTAAATTGTCTATGTTTTGAATAACTTAAAGATTACAGAATTTTTGCAAGCTTTTGAAAATATCATGTGGATAAGGGTAAAGATAAGTCATTGCATACTGTTCAATTTGGGATAATTGGGATGTTTAGTTATCATTTTGCTTGTATAAATTTTGTGGATAGTGACAGTTCTCCATCTATACATGCTTTTTTTATTGATTAATAATAAAAAAAAGATGAGATTGGCATTTGGCAGAACTAGTGTCAATCCAATATGCTATTATGGTAAGGAATTTAACTCCGAGAAGGTATTACCATGCGGCAGCCAATAACAAGCATGTGGTTGTTGCTGCAATGATTTAGCCCCAATGCTACTGTTTACATGTAGCAACAAGAAGCATGGTTCTGAACATAGCTTCGAGGCACTAATGACAGCAATTCTGCTAAAATGCAGATTCTCGTGATAGTCATGCGCTTATGCTTTAGGATCCAACTTTTGTTGTGTTATAATTGAAATGATCAATATGAGGCATTATTTTATGTCATGAGTGTGCATAGTGCATCTTTACAGCCTTTCTGAATGTGAGATATGCACATTATCTATAAGTGCACCATTATAGTTTATATAGAGATACTTGCCACAGAAGCATGTGTCAAACTCACATGTTTCCATTTTGCATGTTTTATGTTTCTTTTTTACTGAAGGGCCTATATATCCATTCAAGAATCACAATCAATCCTGATAGAGTTTATAGAATGGCTATGAGGAAACTCAATACTTCTGCTGGGATTCTTGAGGTTATGGGTGCTCCTCTCGCGGGCACAGATTTAAGAGCCTATGTGATGTCAGGAGGTGGGATTACATTGACGAACTTGAAGCTGAAGCTTAGGAGCAAGCGTTGTTTTCTGATCTTCCCAATACGAGGTTCTGAGAGAAAGGGTCTTGTCAGTGTTGAAGTTAAGAAGAAAAAAGGCGAGGTTTGCTTCTGTGCATCCTGCACTCTTTTTGTTTTTCTCATGCGATGAAGTACATGACTTTTCTTTTGGAGTAAGTTCTGTGAGTTGCTCTGTTTTTTCTTGTCTTGCCTCAATCTCCTTACAACATGACTTGGTGAACTTTTATTGAAGTTCTTCTAAATTAATGCCCTGATTTATGAGATGAAAAAACTTCATTCCAGGAATGAATTCTTGTTATTTAATAAAATGTTCACTCATTCTTTTATCTCTTTTCTTTTATTTTTTTTTCGAAGTAACAAACTTATTTCTGGAATTTATTGATGTGACTGAGGTCATAAAATTGATCCTTCCAACCAAATCTCTCTCTTGTAAAACTGTAAATTGAGTTGCTCTTATGTGGTGCAAATTGATTGTAGACTTTTTGTTGATGATGTAACTTTCAGCTTGTTGTGGGTAAACCTTATAGTGATTAGAATCCATTTGTTTCCCATAAATTATTTCATGCAGTTTCTTGTGTTTAACCCATATAGGAAGTTGGTTACTGAAAAATGCATTTGTAGTCATTGGCAAAGGCAAAACTTAGCTATTTACAAGGAAAATACTTCTGTTTTAAAAAATGAGAATTGTTTTTTTTCCAGATTAATACAAAATCATAAAAATTTATAGGAGACTCAGAAAGGCATATGTGGCATATCCACTCAACCAAATACTGCTAACTGCTGCTGCCTATCATTTGTTGCCATCAGCGATCACCAATTGCCAGTGAACCCAAACTTTGGCCTGCTCTTTTCTATAAGGTTCCTTCCTATTCAACTACAAATGACAAAGTAAGGATCCTTGTTAGTTCAAACTTTCTCATATCTTCTTCATTGAAAGAAAATGAATTTTTTTTCTTCTAAAGTACTCCAAAATAAGAATTCTAACTGATGTTTAGTGTTACTATTAGTGTAGATAATTCATTATTCCATAGAAAGTATTCTCCACAAAATCAAATGGAATAAATTCTGAAGTGAGATCATATGGTGACATGTGAAAACAACTAATCTATATGGTGATTTCTCAGTGGCTGGTATAAGCATTCAGCTCTTGTCAGGTCTATTTTAATCAAATATGCTATAAAAGTGAGTGAGAGGGAGTGAACTTGGATGTAATGGGTTTCTGATTTGAAAGAATTTTTAGTCTCTCTAGTCTCTATTTGTATATGTTGTTCTTCATGCATATCGGATGGCACAATTTTGCAAATTCCTCTCTTTATTTAAACTATGCTTGCATTTATTTTGTTATAATTTTGTGCACTTTGCACAACACTCTACCTACGTGGTGCTGTTGTAACATTAATAAATAGAGTGTTGACACCTCATGGAGACCAAATGTGAGGAAGGATGGGGTGTAATTGATGGTCACACAAATTTCCCTCCATTGCAGATGGAATTAATAAAACCCGTTATCCCAATGCTTTATATGCGCAACTGTTTGTACATGTCTCAAAAATATTGACATCCCAGAGCTGCTAGTGCATGCATCACTTGGATTTTCTTTTCTTTTTGTTAGATTATAATATGAAGGGTTACATATTGGGGGAGATCCTTTGATGATAAGGTCCTGATGGTGTTGTTCTGCCATGCAGTATGACATGAAACTCCTGGCTGTTGACATTCCCATGGCATCAGGATCTGACCAGAGATTATTTCTGATTGGGGATGAAGACGAATACAAGATTGGTGGTGGACTGATTTCTGAGCTGAGAGATCCTGTTGTTAAAGCAATGGCAGCCAGTAAGGAATTTGATGATCTTGATGAAATTGAGGAAGAGGAGGATGCTGAGAGAGAACTTCAGGAAGCAGAAAGAAAGCACCGTGAGGAAATTGAAAAGCTTGAAAAAGATGGTTCTTAGTGCTTGTTTATAAGGATTTTTCTTAGTAAAAAAATGCACCTACCATTATTTTTTGTCTTGTTTTCCCTGGAATTTTTTTAATATTTGCCCAAGGCATGAATTGAAATAGGTGCACCTTGCTTCTGTAAGAGAGTTGGGTTTTTCAAGGTTTTCTCTTTTAACTGCTAATGTCCATCTTTTGAAATCTCAAAAGATTAAAGTTGAGATGGTCTGACCAAGGCAATAAAAAGCATTGACTGAGGTACTGTGCTCACCGGAAGTGCAATCTTCCTGATTTGGATTGCTTGCTTTTACTGTACATTCTGCTTTCCTTTTAAGGCATTATTATCTTTAGAGCAGCAACATGCTAATAATTTTTTATGTTCTTGCCAATCTTTTATGATGACATGCTCTAGCTCTCTTGGATGCTTCCTACAAAATTGATGGGGACCTATGATCATTCTTTTCATGAAGAGAGCAATAGTGTAGTAGTGAGAAGTCCTTGGTTCTTTTGTCTATTCCTGTTGCGTATGTTTCTGTCATTGAATAAGCACATTTGACTTGGTTTATTAGCATGTTGAATACTCAAGTCATATTAACAGGTTGATGGCCGGTAATGGGTGGAAAGTTTTTTAAGTTACTTGAGAGAAAAGTAGGAGTACTGCAATGCCAAAGCTCGACAGAGATTGATATGATAATCACTCTTGAATTTCCGATCACATGAAGCTTAGGTGCGTCATAATATGAATATAAAAGTATTCTTACTTTGCTTGAAAAAATTCCCATCCCATCTGAACAAGTTTTAATGAATTGACTATGTTTGTGAATAAAGGGGATGTAAATAGTGATGTAACGAACAAATCCAACCAATTAAAATGGTTGCAGTTGCTGATATTCTTTCCTGTAAGAGAGACTGGAAACTTGGTATCTAAGATTAAAGCTACCATGACAGCCAACAATACACAGGTAATCAGGATCATGATGCAAATAGCCAACTACCATCGATTGGTTTATATAAAAGAGTTGGCCCTATTTTGAATGTGCCTCACTTGTATATTTTCTTGAAGCTGAAGATCAGTTTCTCGGGTATCATTATAACTGGATTAGACTCCTGTTCTTTAACTCCTTGCACGAGTAATTGGAAAATGACGTACAACTATAGCAAGAAAATATGATATATTTTTACTACCTAGCCATTTAGAATGCCCTTGCCAAGAAAAACAAGTTAAAGAAAGGACCCTACGATGTGATATGAGGCTAGTTGTGATTGTTGAGCATGAAGTCAAAACAAGAAATGATCTCCCCCATGTTTTAAATCATCATTTCTGTTTGCAGAAAATTCAAATCCTATATAACTGCCCCTTGGAACCATAACTTTAGAATTTTATAACAGGATTGGGATCAAATTAAGTAATTTTTGTAAGCTCAAGCAATTTGAATTCTTTCCCTCAGTTAAAATAAGAAAAAGTGTGATTATAGATTTTTTTTATCATTACAAGAGTTGGTTATGCCGACGAAGCTATCATCTCAAAGACAAAGAAAATGACTTTTTCAGTAATGCTAATAGGCCCTCCCCTTTAACATGAAACGCCCAAGAGCAAGAGTTGTTTCTTCTTTCATTTCTGGGGTTCTCGTCATTCCAACAGCAAGGTTGGCATTAATACCTTTTTAAGATATTTTTGGACTTGCAGTACCTAACATTTGGGAAAGTATTTGCCTGCCTGGTTTAATATGGAAATGATACTGTAATGTAAAGTTTAGAAGATGATTCTATTGTCATTTTGCATTTGAAACTTCCTGTTTGAAAATTATAATTAAAAAAAAAATGAAATTGGAGTGAAAATTTTCGAAAACGATGTTTTCTGGATATGTCATTATTGGCAAGGATAATATGCATTCTTTGAGTTATACAGCAACCGATTGCTTCCTCCACTCTTCCTGTTAGTCTTCAAGTTTCAATGGTTATTTCCTATCGGTTTCTTTCCTGTCCTATTCTCAATTACTTTCTGCTTATAATAAATAGTTCAGGTTTACACCTCGAAACTCCATAGTTCGAAGTAACTGGAAATAATGTAAAATTCTATGCTGGTAAGTGGCATCTGATTCTTTAAAATGCCGATTACAAAAATAGGCTCCATTTTTTCGTTTTCCACTTTATTTTATTTTATTTTAGTAGAATGCATTTCCTTTAAGAGCAAAAAGGAGATATGGAACATTTTTTTTTTCTTTTTCTTTATTATCAATCTTTTTTCTTGGATTCTTATCACAACTTTGCTTTTTGAGCTTTGCGTTGCTTTCCCAAAATGAAAAAGGTCAATCAGCAGCACCTTATTATTTATCTTATAATTTTGTTTTTAAGCCAATTCTGTTCCAAACTATGCTTAACTTCAATCTTAATAAAGTTATGGTTATTAATCAATTCTTCTCTATTATTATGGTTAATAATCTATGCTTCCCCATGTATATGTTCTGCTTGTTCTTCTCTCACCAACCAGGAACTACTGAAATCAGATGAGGCGTAAAATGACCTTATTTTCACACTGAGTCAATGTCAATGAAGCTCCCTCTCTTCCATTTCTACACTTGCTCTCCTATTCTTCGTACTGTCAATTCTTCCCCAGATTATTGCTTACCTGAATTCGGACACACAAGCTATTCTTGATTTTGCTGCTGCTATCCGACATGTTCGACAACTCAACTGGAATACTTCTACCTCAATTTGTTTCTCTTGGGTTGGAATTACTTGTAATTCAAATAGAATTCATGTCCTCGTTCTCCATCTTCCAGGTGTTCGACTGTATGGACTCATCCCACCCAACACCATAGGAAGGCTAGATGCTCTTAGGATTCTCAACTTTCGATCTAATTACCTTAATGGAAATATTCCTTCTGATGTCCCTTCCATTCCTTCCCTTCAACACTCGTACCTTCAACATAATAATTTCTCTGGTGCCTTTCCTGCCTCGCTCTCCCACTCAGTCTGTTGGATCTTTCTTTTAACTCTCTCACTTGTACCATTCAACCACCATTGACAATCTGACAAACTCTTTCTATTATATGTCCAAAACAATTCATTCTCTGGATCCATACCCAATATCAACCTCCCAAAACTGAAGATTTTGAATTTGAGCAATAACAACTTCAATGGCTCAATTCAAAACTCTCTTCAGAAGCTCCCCAACCATTCATTTGAGGGAAATTCTGTATTATGTGGACGACCTCTCAAACAGTGCTCCAGAATATCCCCCCTCCCTTCTTCACCAACTGACTTTGCTAGCTCACCAACGAACTCTGAAATTCACACTGCCACTCCTAAGAAGAAACGAGGAACAAATCCTATTATTGATATAGTCATTGGAGTATCTGCAGTGGTGTTTCTCGTAGTTGTAGTCATCTTTGTGAGCTGTTTAAAAGGAAAAGATGAAAGAAATAGTTTGCTGAAAGGGAAAGCCGAGAACGAGAACCCTAAGGATTTTGGAAGTGGTGTGCAAGAGGTTAAGAAAAACGGATTGTTCTTTTTTGAAGGCTGTTTTTTAACTTTGATCTTGAGGATTTGCTGAGGGCTTCAGCTGATGTTCTTGGTAAAGGCAGCTATGGAACAGCCTATAAAGCGGTTTTGGAGGATGGGTTGCAGTTGGAAAGAAGGAATTTGAGCTGCAGATGGAGGTTATAGGCAGAGTTGGAAAGCACCCGAATGCTGTGCCTCTCCGTGCTTATTACTATTCCAAGGATGAGAAGCTTTTAGTTTACAACTACATGCTAACGAGCAGCTTCTTTGCACTCTGCATGGTACATGTACTCTCTTTACTTCTTTAAGGTCAACAAGTTCCGATTTTTCTTATGTTAATTTCTTGCAGAGCATCCTCTAATTCACTCGTCTAAATTTCCTATCAATAATTTGATATTTTGCCCTGTTGGAATTCGTGTTATTGTTGAGAATTGAGGTGTTTAACAAATGAAGTTTAAATCTCAAGATATATTTTCCTTTTACTGAAAATTCAAAGAAAGAAAAGAAAATAATGAGGAAGAAGAAGGAATAGAATTTTCTGATATGTTTTCCTTGATTAGAAGTAGTACATATAAATCACATGCCTTTCTCATACAAAGCATGATTGCTGTGTATGGTAGTTTACTAGCTAAAGTAACTACCTTACATTGATTTGATATTACAACAAAAAAATAACTTACCTAACATGATTCAAATCCTTATATTAAGGAAGACAAATCAAATTTCCTTAACTTAAGGATTTGACCATATAATAATTTGCCAAAATTTAAATTATTTAAGACAAAATATGAAACTATATTACTTCTTAACACTCCTCCTTAATATGGTTTTGAAATAACTCCAAGTAATATCTTCATTTCTTCAAACTTTGCCTTTGGAAGAGCCTTGGTTAAAATATCAGCCCGTTGTTCATCAAACCTGCAGTGCACAAGTTTGATTTCTCCATTCTTTTCAGCATCTCTAAGAGCATGGAATTTCACCTTGATGTGCTTGGTTCTTCCATGTTGCACAGGATTCTCAACCATAAAAATTGTTGATTTGTTGTCGACAAAAATCTCTGTTGCAGCGTCAATATTCTACTTCATATCAAACATGATTTTCCTTAACCATATAGCTTGATTTACAGCAGAGGCAGCAGCAATGTACTCTGCTTCTGCTGTGGATTGAGCTACGACCTCTTGCTTCCTTGAATTCCAACAAATAGGACTATTGTTATAGAAGAAAATATAGCCTGAGGTGCTCTTGCAATCATCAATGCAGCCTGCCTAATCACTGTCAGAGTAACCGAAAATCGCTGCTTTTTCTTCCTTCTGAAACTGAATACCATGGTCAGCAGTACCTTTGATATATCTAAGCACTCCTTTTCTAGCTTCAAGATGCTTCTTGCTGGGGTTTTGCATGTATCTTGATAAGAGACTTGTTGAGTACATCAAATCTGGTCTTGTGGCAGTTAAATAAAGGAGGCTTCCAACCAAGCTTCGATAGATTGAAGCATCAATCTTTGGTTC
>CANXYC010591710.1:0-73518 GCA_948193065.1 Aleurites moluccanus | reverse complement strand
CAAGTCCATTTGTTAGCATTTTTATCTCCAATCATGGTGACATATTTTTTAAGTGGAGTGGCAGTTAATCCTTTAGCCTCATCCTCATTATCTTCATTCTTATAAAAGGAATTTACTACAGACAAAGAGTCTTCTTGATTGTATTCATCCATCTTTATCCTGTGATTATCATAGTTAGCACAATCAATCACACATCATTCTTTTTCCTTTCTTTAGAACAGAAATTTGAGAATTACAGTTATAAGGTTTATTTTCTGTTGTGAGCAGTGCACATATCATATTATCAAAATCCTAAAAAATGAGTTCAATCAGGCAGAAAAAAAGAAGATAAAATATCCACGCTACCAGCCATGAAAAGAATACAAACTGAAAATATATTAGTTTCCAGAGAGTTAAGGTCGTCATCACTGAGAGATATAAGACAAAAGTTTAAGCATGATAAAACATAGTAATATGAACTCAGGCTACGTCCTAATTGATTTGGAGTTTGTAAGGCCATGAAATAAAATTTTTAACATGATAATCATTCAATATGAAATGCAGTAGCAGAACAAAAACCTATAATTACTTGTATTTTTCTCGCAGCTAACTCCATGATCAGTATCTGTTCAAGTGTGCCTAATTTGGGTATAATGCCAAAAGGGGGAGGAAAACAATGCTTGTTTATATGCTTTGAAGTAAAAGCTACTGCATCTAATTGATTCAGTTAGAAAGAGACTATAGTACAATTAGATATAATAGCAATCTAGTCAAGAGATCTGAAAAATCCAACATCGCTGTACAATTAGTCATTTACTAGTCACATTGCCAAGAATACTCAAAATTGCAGGAATGGTCTCTAAAGTTCAATTAAAAGAGAAATGGATCTCACGGGAGTGCCTCCTACAGGTTGGGTTAAGTTGAATTCAGATGGTGCTTCTAAAAGGAATGGTGCAGCAGGGGCAGGAGGTCTTCTTTGAGACTGTAATGGAAGGTGGATTATTGGTTACATGCAGCAGCTTGGAACCTGGTCTGCAATTGTATCAGAGCTATGGGGGCTTAAAACTGGATTGCAGATTGCCTGGAACAATGGCCTCAAGAAAATCATAGCTGAGATTGATGCAAAGATTCCTATGCAGTTGGTTCAAAATAGAGATATTTGCAACAGTCCCCACCAAACTCTTGTAGATGATATTTGTGAGCTTTTAGCTAAAGACTGGACAGTGTAGCTGAGAAATGTATACCAAACTTTTTAGCTGACTGGTTGGCAAACAAAGCCCTAGGTTTGGATATGGGGATAACAGAGTTGTCCTTTCCTCCTCCAGAAATGTTTCAGTTGCTTTTTAAAAATGTGATGGGGTTTGGTTGGGCTCGTTTTTGTGCTGTTAGCTAGCCTCCTTTTGGATTTTTTTTTTCCTTGGGTCTTTGGCCTCGTTTTCTCACCAAAAGAAAAATATGATCAACAACAAAATTTACACGGTACATAAGAAAAAAATGATGTGCGACAATAGACAGAACATTTTTAATTGTTGTGACGAGAAATAAAGCTAGTTTATCAAAGGAAGATGAAAAGTTAGAACTAAGTTTTGTCCTCCCATCACCAATGATATTAACAACAGAATGGTATACTTTACATCAACTAATACTAATCCAGAATAAAGGCAGGGGTTGGAATACATTCATCGCCAAAATTAAACTAATTGCATCTCCATCACTGTTTAAAGGAAAACATCACCAGGATGTCAAATGTTAAAAGAGTTTAGATATAGAGAAAAATGATGGAGAGAAAAATATGTACTCAACCCAAAATGGAGATGATAAAATTTAGCTAAGTTGAGCCTGTGATCTAGTAAAACAGCACAGAAGCTGCACAAAGCATACCCCCTGAGAACTGCCTCAAAATTTCTAAGGTTCCGTTTGGAGAGTCTGAAATTGGAGTTGAAATTGAAATTAAAATTCTCAATTCCAGTATTTGTCAGCTATCTAGAATTAGAATTAGAAGTCTAACTACAATTACATAAAATTATAATATAACTAAAAAATTAATTCCACAATTTCATTCTCAGCCCATAAGAATTACAATTCCATAATCACCACTACAATCCTATCTCCCACCGCCACCGCCACCTTCATCTCCAGAGCCACCTCAGGCGTGGCTCGCCTGACTGTCATCGCTGGCGATGATAGCTCGCCGAATCGACACCGTTGGCGATGATGACTCACCAGACCGTCATCGCCGGCGATCCACCACCACTCCTACCGCCACCGCCGGTGGTCCACCGCCACCGGTCCACCACCACTTCCAACTCAAACAAATACTTTTATCGTCACCAATTTTTTATTTAATTTCAATTTCAATTTTAATTTTTTGTGTGAAACAAACATTATAATTACAATTTCAACATAATTCTAATTCTAGAGAATTAAAATTGGAATTCAACAAAACCTAAATGAAATTGAGGGACTATGGCTTAAGAAATTGGAAATAAAGAACTCAACAACCAGCCTTGACACAATTACAACTGAAAAGGGAATTGGCAACTCTACTTGCAAGCAGCTTAACTCTTCATAACAGAGCAACATGAATCATGGTCCATAGAGATCATTCAACTATTCAACTTTGCTCTCGAAGCAAACTTGCTAGCAAAATATGTTAAAAACTCCTTCAAAACTTTGATGAAATGAAAGAGATTAGAAAATAGAAAGTCCTAATACATTCCTAAAAGTCAGCTGCTCAAGTTAACGAGTCTTCATCTCATCCTTCACTAAAAGTCCAAACTTTAACTTGCCTAGCAATAGAAAACACACAAAAGGGAAAAACCCAGAAATTAAAACACATCAAACATTCAAAAAAAAAAACAAGTATCGTTCAAGTTCTCAACAGACAAAAGTGAGTATAAATCATAGATATCCTCAAAACAATAGCAAGAACAGCTTTTTTTATCCAATAGATTGTCTAAAATGTGATACATTTCTATATTACGAACACATTAATGGTTCTGCAAATTAATTTGAGATACAAAAGCAAGCAAATACCAATCTAGAGGTAAAAATCATTAAAAGGAAGTAGAAATGGAAAATGGGTTTGAAAGTTTTCATGGAATTAGCATAAACAATAAAAGACACTTACTTAGGACTTTGAAGTCACCGGCTAATGATGGGTATCAAACATCAAACTATAACCCATTTTATCGTGTCCATTGCTCGTTTTTATCCATTGATATACTGTAGTTTTTAGGTAAAAATTCAATTTTGAAAATTAAAAATATTATTTTAAAAAAAATTATAATATTATTTAATGTTATTTTATTTTTAAATTTTAAAATAATATTTTAAATTAATCAATCTAATATTTAAAAAATTATTTAACATTTTTTTCTTTAAATCAGAATTTCATATTTATTTTAAGTAAATACAAATACTAAATATTTTTTATTCTATGTCACATTATATATTTTAATAATAAATAATTTTTTATATATAATATGATGCATTAACAAAATAAAGAATTAATTAAATAAAAATAAAAACTTATAATTGAAATTAGGCTGAAAAGCATTTGAGATATCCAATTGGACATCTCGAAAAAACACAAGTGCTTATTTGGCACTTAACCCTATTTAGTTTCTTTTTCTCTTTTTTCCTAATTGAATTGAATTTTTCTATTTTCTTTACCTTTCAATAGTTCTTGTTAGCTTTCTTAGATTTGTTAGTTGATTTTAATGATAATAAAATAATATAAATATGTTATTTGAGTTAATATTTTATTTGAGTTGATTAAGGTATAAGAAATCATAATTATTGTTCAATTATAAATTAACATATTCAAAAAGACTTGAATGACATTTAAAGAAAAGTTATTAAGTGCACATGCTTAGGAAAAGCATATTTGAAGAAGTGCAAAAAGACAATTTAAAATTGTTGAATTTCGGTGTGTCGCTGGCGCGAATACTTGTAGTTGTGGGCGCGATACTAGAAACAAGTACAGGTGCGACAAAATCAGTCGCAGCCTTGAAAAACTTCTGGTCACTGGCGTGACACTTTTCAATCACTGGCGCGAAATTAATTTGAGAAACTCTAAAATTATCCAGTAGCTTCAAGATGAACATTATCTCTCCACTAATAGGCACGACACAAAGAAGTCGCATCGTGAAGTTGCGGGAATGACAAGTTTATTCGCAGGCGCAAAATTAAAATAAGAATTTATCAAATCATCCAATAGCCTTAGATGAATAGTTTCTCTCCGGTAGCAGGCGTGACACATGAAATCATAGGCGCGACTCTAGGAAATTCAAAGACACAACTCTGAAAAACTGACAGATTTGTACATAGTTTTGAGTGATGCCAAATTCTATATAAATTGGGAGAAGTTATTAGGACAAGCCATATATTGATGGAAAGATATAGATGTCTAATTATAGGAACAAAAATTAGATTGAGTATTGGACATTAAAAAATAAAAATATGAATTTTTGAAAAACAAAAATTGGATTGAGCATTGGACATTGAAAAATAAAGATACTCAAACTGGCAGACTATGACAGAATAGATAATGTAAATTAAAAATATTTCTAAAAATTATAGAAGAAGAATTTGAGCATGAAATTTCACATGATTGAAGTTCTAGATGTCTAATTTCATATGAAAAAAGAATCAAGTCATTTCGAACTCTATAAAAGGAGAAATTGAAAAATTAGTAAAGCATACTCAAACTGTCTTATAAATTAAAGCAAAAAAATGTTATGATTTTTTAAATCATCAATATGGATGATTTAAGAGTTGTGATAAATTACAAAATTGTAGTAGACATCTTAAAGGTTTTTAACACAAAAAATAGTGCATGATTTGGAGTTGTATAACTCTATATATAATAAAATTAATTTATCACTCTGACTGGGATAAAAAATCGCAGGCGTGACTATCGCAATTCAAATAGCAAAACTAGCCATTGGAAAATATTGTATCAGTTATATTTTGATCCATAACGGCTATATTTTATCAAATACTATAAATACAAGAAAGTATGAAGTTCAAACATGTTAGAAAACTTGAGATTAACAAGAGATTAAGTGTTTGAGATATTAAATCAAATTAATTATTGTATTTACTTTAATTATTAAAACACCTTTAGTTGTACTATTATTTGAGTGTTGAGAAAATTTTTGTAAGGAATTTTTCTTTTTCGTAAGGAATTTTTCTTTTTCTACTTTTTTATAATTCTTATTGGGTTTGAGTGTGAGTTTTAGAAAATACTTGTATAGGTTTAAGTGTGAACTTTTGAGAAAATACTTCTAAAAATTTTAGTGTGAATTTTGAAAACACTTGTAAAGATTTGAGTGTGAACTCGTAAAACACTTGGGTTTGATCTTGCACCCGTAAAAAGATCGGTTAAAAAAATTCTTAAGAAAATTTTCAAGTGTAATCTTGAGAAGTGGATGTAGACAATATTGTCGAACCACTATAAATCATTGTGTTCTTTATTCTTCTTTTTCCTTCCTTCAATTAAATTTTTAATTTGTTGTTAATTTCACAAATAACCAATTCACCTCCCTCTTGATTGCCAAAAGACTAACAATTCTTATTTTTTTTAAAGAATTTGAAATTTAAAATGATTTAAATATTAGAATTTGCAAATAATTGAAATTCAACCATCAAAAAAAATTGGAGTGATTCCTTTTCTTAATAATTAAGAACTAGCTTATATAAGGATTTAAAAAAAAAAAAAAAAAAAAAAAACTCAGGTAATTTTTTTCTCACCTATCTTGAGATTTATTTTATGATAGGATTATTTTTGGATAATTAGTGCAACTTTAGACCCAATCTTATATATTTAGTAGAATCTCAAGTTATGAATTTGAGATAAATAAACGTATAAAAAAAAATTGTGTTATGAAACACTATAAAAACTTAGTTAAAAATTTTCTATCTCTTATCCTGTTTTTATTATACTTGCAATTGAATTTGTTAGTATATAATATAAATCATATTCCTATTCACCCTTGTAGAATTACTTGCCATTTTAAAGCCAACAAATTTTAAAATTTTTTTAATCGTGTTTAATATTTGTATGTATATTATCCTGTGATAGATGTTATACTTTAATTATATTATAAAATAATTAATTTTATTATTACATGTATTTTTATTTTTTAAAATATTTTATTAATTATCAAATCCAATATATAATCTTTATGGTAAATATTTTTTTGTAATTTTATAAATAAAAAAATAAATTCTTAACAAAAAATATATAAATTAAAATTTATCTATAAATTTACTTTAATTTATGCTAAAAATAAATTTTATTTAAATCTAAATCATCATTTTTATTTTTAAAATTATTAACAAAAAGATTTATGCCAAAAGTAAATTTATATTTAAATCTAAATCATCATTTTTATTTTTTAAATTATTATAAAAAATATTTATTTCATTTATACAACTGACTTTCATTATTTTAAAAAATTGCCAATAAAAATAAGCAAAATTTATAAGGTGGAATCGACATTTTTATTACTTATTATTTTTGAAAAAAAAATTATTAAAATTAATATATAATTAAAAATTGATTTTTTAATTGTAATTGAATCGATGGGACTGTGAGAGTATGAAAAGAATTTGGAGTGAGAATAGCCCCACTTTTTTTTTTTTTTTTAAGGCTGCTATTGATATTTTTATTTTTATTGATGCTAATATATTGGACTTTTTTCATATTAATGTCTTTATTTTTTTTTAATTATTTTTTTCAATTTATTTCATCAACTCTTAATATTTGATAAAAACATATATACCTCTTTTAGATTTTTGTTTTTAATGAAATGCAATATATTTAACTAGAAATCCTTTAAATTTCATATTATTTTTTAATATATATATATATATATATATATTAAACTTATTTATGGTTTGAATTTTACTCTTAATTTATGAAAAAAATTACATACCAATTGAATTCGATTTTTAAAAATTTTAATATTTTTTAAATTTAAATTCAGACCGACTTATAAATAAAAATCATAAAAGCTGAATTACTTAATGATGAAATATAAATGAGAGTGGTAGTTAATTAATTGAAAAACAATAACATTGAAGTTTCTTGGGAATATTACATAAATATATTATTTTTTGATTTTTTTTTTAATATTACGATTGTTTTTTTTTTTTTTCATTTTTACTGTTTTATGGTGTATATTTGATATTTGTATAGTATTCTTTTGATATATGTTTGGTATATGTCGCATTTTGAAAAAATATTTTTAGATATGTAATATTTTTAAAATTTTTTTTACAACAGTAAAAATGAAATATTTTTTATTTTTTTGATATTTTTGAAAAAATTCCAAGTTTATTTATTTATGGTTTAATTTCTTTGAGCTTGGTAGCACATTACAATCCAAGCACATTATTTTGTCTAGCAAAGAACATGGACTGTTTCTGTTTGGAATGAAGAGTACCATAGCAATTAAGGCTCAGTTTATTTAATTAAGGCCCATCTATATGCTTATCCAGATTCCAAATATTATTTTGATAGAGACATTATTTAAATTAGATAATTCTAAATATTGACATATAAAAATTTAAATACTCATTTTAAAAAAAGTAATGGAAATTCCAATTTCATAATCTCAAAATTTAACATGATAAGAACATTTCTATTTCATCTTCCTCCAAAATTATTTATATATATTTTAATATTGAGAGAAAAATCAACTTTAAATTTATTATTTAATAAAATATATACTTACTGTTTAAATATATCTTAACGCGCCATTGCTTAGATATTCTAGATATATCATAGTTGTATTTTAATAATATTATTTAATTCAATGAATTATTACGACAAAATAACAAGCCTAAATATAATTTAATAATCTAATATTTAATTTACAATACACTTCATCATGAATTTAAATATTAATAATTCAATATTTATAAAAACTTATAATTTATATATAAATAAATATAACATATCATATAAATATGTAAAAATAAAAGATCAATTCTATGCTAGAATGTGATTTATATGTCTTTTATTTTTATTAATAAATTGAATTCTTGATTTTATAATTTTAAAATTAATTTTAACCTTATTAAGCCAAAGAGGCAAAGAGTATTGATATGGGGAATAGATAGAAACTAATTAATTTATTGATTTGAAATTAATTTTAACCTTATTAAGCCAAAGAGGCAAAGAATATTGATATGGGGAATAGATAGAAACTAATTAATTTATTGACAAATTCACAAAATAATAAGTGATTATTTTTTTCTTTGGAAATTTGGAGCCATTCAATTCTCACATCTCTTGTAAGAAAAGTTGAGCATGGGTAGGTGTTGGTTATATGAACTTTACTTAATCAACTCAAAAATTCAAAGCAAACTTAGTGAAGATTCATATAGTCCAATGATTACTATATACAAGCTATATATGCTAAATTAAAATTTATTTAAAATATAATTAATTTCATCATTATATACCTAGTCAAGATTCAAGTTAAATTTTTCAAGGAACACTATAGACTAATTCAACTTTAAGTGAATAGTTTCTAGTCATCTTTTCTTTTTAATATCTTTTTGAAGAATCATCTATTTTTCTCATAAAGGAGTTATCTAGTTTAGTTAATAAAATTATTGAATTAAATTATCAAGTGTTTTATCTTATACTATAAAAATAAATTAAAATTTTAAATTAATTTATCGACTCCCATTTATTTAAAAAATTATATATTCCATATAAATGAATATAGATATCTTGATCGTATCGTTTAAATAATGGTATCGAGTTCGAATCCTTATTAACACAATAATTAATATCAGGAGAGTCAAAACCCCAAAAAAGATATTCACTACTTGAATTCGGATTAATAATGATTTAAAAAAAATAAATTATATAAATTCAGGTTGAAAAAATAAATTAAAGTATTTAAATTAACTTGCTTAAAAAAATATTTAATTTGAATTGATATGTAAAATGATTTCAAATACAATTAATGGAAAAAAAAATATCCAAATTAACAGGTCAGATTTGATTAGGTTTAAGCAAGGGGATGTAAAATGGCATAATCTGATTAGATGCTTGTTAATTAATGATAGTTTAATTGTTAAGTTTGGAGAAAAATCATTTTCAAGACTTTGTTTTCTATTTTCTTGACAAGATTTTGTTTTATTATTTATTTAATAATTATCATTATAATATGGTAGTATTAGAAATGTATTTCTCTCACGACATTACATTACTTCGTTTATTAATTGGTTTGGTGTAAATTATAAAGTTTTAATATGAATCAATTTGAATATAAAATGAATAATGAAAAATATAATATAATTATAATATATTTTATTTATTTTATTTTAATATATGAATCTTATTTTTATTTATATGATATGATTATATGAATATATTAAATTTTTTTAAGGTATATGATATGAATATGTGTAATGCACATGTAAAATTATAAAATATTTTTTTTAAAAGATAATAATGTAAAAAATAAAAATAGTAATAATACCTAATTCGCTTTTATCTAATATTATTTTACAAAGAAAAAATAAATATTATCATATCGAATTTGACTTTTGTAAAACCCACCTTATATTAAATTCAAATTTTATAAAATTAAATTTTATAAAAATATTAATTGTTTTAAAATAGAAAATAAATTTTATTAAAAATAAAATTCAGGTATAGAATTTAAAAAGAATTAAAATGAAAAAAAAATTATTAAAAAAATTTAATAATTTTATACCTATAAAATATATAATTTTAAAAAATAATAAAATTAAATAAGAAATCAAAGCAGAAGAGCCACCGAATATACAAATGGAAATAACACACGTCTAACTTGGGAAAGAATTTAAATCCGAGCAAATGCCAGATATTCCTTATTATCCAAGTTAAGGGTCGGTAGTTGATTATGATCATTATTATTATTAAGGTCTTTGACTTTTTCTTTGTGGGGCCAATAGGGTACATGTCTTCCGTAACATGGTTAAGGACAAAGTAATTGGCAACTTGCTTGCCCGGTTGCCCGCTTCTTCTTTTTTAGTTTTTACATTGTGATCACCGGTCTCCTCAATTACAAATTTGTCTCTTATATCTATTAAAATGCCAATCATGTCCTATATCCAATTTTTTATTTTTTATTTTTTATTTTGTTATATATGCAAACTTGTTTGATAATACAACAGGATTTTAATACAATATCTTTTAATTAATTTTGATATTGAATTTAAACTTTTTTATTTTTATTTATTTTTTAAATTTTATATTATTTTTAGTTACACATGATTAGTCGTGCTATGTCAAAAGTTATTTAAAAAATGTTTGGATAAATAATTAATAATTATTGATTTAAAATAAAAATATTTTTTTAATTAGTTAAAACTCTAATCGAAAATAGTAGTGTTTACATATTATCAGATTTTATCGATTTTAATGAGAATAATTGATAAATGATTTTTATTTAAATATTTAATAATTTTTCAATTATCGATATATTTATTTTTAAATGGCAATTAAATTTTATAATTTCACATCTAAATCCTCTTATCCACTGTGCCAAACAGAAACTTAGCAATTTTCTATACAATTTTTGGACAAATATATGAACAAAATAGAGGGGCAAGAAAGTCATTTTGTAAAAGGCAACCAAAAACTTTGTCCTTTAGGATTGTAGTTATAATAATTGTACAATAATAAAGTAGTAGTAAAAAAGACGGAGAGCGTGGAAAATTTATTTTTCTTTCTTTAAAAAAAAGTAGAAAATGCCAAATAATTGTGTATTCGGCTTTGCTAAAGTACTCTAATGATGTACCCATAGTGGAACTTAGAGGATTCACCTTTATTTCGAAAAATGAGCCCTTCTTTTATACGACAAGTGAAGTCGGCCCACCATTGGGTCCCCACAAAGTTTAAAGAACTAATCTTCTAGTGGTGCCTATATTGACACACTAAAATCATTATAAATTAATATTTAATAAATTAATAATTTATATTATAAAATAATTTTTTATAATTTTAATTTAAATTAATAAATGATTAATTCTCTTTTATTTAATAAAATTTATAAATCTCAATAAGACACCATTTAAAGAGTTTAAAATTAAAATTAAAATTTTTGATTCCAATATTTAATAATTATCTAAAATTAAAATTAAAATTTTAAATATAATTCCATGAAAATATAATATAATTAAAAAATTAATTTCATAATATCATTCTCAACTCATAAAAATTACAATTTCATAATTACCACTACAATCTTCTCTTCCATCGTTATCCATTACTATTTTCATTTCCAGAGCCACCGCCGACGATAATGGTCGGTCACCTCCAGTAATAGTGGCTCGTCTGTCGAATATCACTGGTAATGATGGCTCGTCAGACCGTTATTATCGGCAATCCACCACCATCCCTATCGCCATCGCCGGTTCCAACTCAAATAAATATTTTTATCATCATTAATTTTTTATTTAATTTTAATTTTAATTTTGTATATAAAATAAACGTTAGAATTATAATTTCAACAGAATTATAATTATAAAAAATTAGAATTGGAATTGAAATTCTCAATTTCAATTCTAATTCTTGTCCCTAAACGAAACCTAATATTAATTTATAGAGATTTTACTGTATTTTAATTAATTGAAATAATAATAATAATAATAGTTAGTATAAATGCTAAGGATTTAAATCTTAAATTTAATTTAAATATTTAGTAAAATTAATCAATCAAAAAATTTAATATTTAAATAATTTTTTTATCTAATTATTTCAAATTCATTATTTTCATTTTAATCTAAATTTTTTGACTTTTTTAAAATTTAAATATAAGATTTTTAATTTCTTACACTTTTTAAATACAAAATTTATAAAATTATAGATTTAAAATTTAAAATCATGCACTTAAAAGTATGATTAATAAGAAATATTTCATAGGAAATAAAAACTTACAAGTCATAATCAATTAAATAAAGTGAAAAATATTATTTTAAACCTTTTCTAGAACAATTTTGACCATCTAGAAAAACATACAACACTTTGATTAATTCTTGTTAGACTTAGACATAGCTTAAATCATATATGGTAATCATCTATCTTAATCAGTATTTTTTTTATTATAATTTAAAATTTATGATTTGATTCACGAAAAAGTATCATATAAACTACAATCATTTCATTGCACAAGGAAGGCTTTATTTGGTATGATCTTTTAAAAAATTAGATTTGAGATACCACTTCACAAATGTAATAATTAAGTTGATAAAGATAATAAAATCTAAAATTCAAATCTAAGAACTTTTGACCCTTTCAAAAGTTAATAAAATACCCATTCATTATACTTTTGATGAGTTACTATGCTATAATGTAATCACGATCGATATATATATAATCATTTCAGTAAAAAAAATTATATTAGGTTATAGAAAAAATTTTCATTTATATAAGGTTAATTATTGATTAATTTAAAATTAATTTTTGACTTCATTTTTAATTATGCATGTTAATTGAGCTTTTTATTCATTTTATTTTAGGGATTAGTTATACACTTGTACTAATTTCATTTGGAAAGAAAAATAAAGTTGCATAAATTTCTACATCTAAATAATCACACTAATAACATAATTAAGGAGTTGTTGATTGAGCTGTTGATAAATGTTTAATTAGTGTGAAAATGTGATTGTAAAATCGCGAATTGTTATAAATAACTGTTTATAAAATTTATCGATTTAAATAAAATTTTATCATAATCGAAATTTTTAATTGATTAACTAAACAATATAAATTTTTTTAATTAATAATGTACATGTTGGCAATCGATAATTAATAATATTTAGTCGATCAACTAAATATCCACTGAATAGATAAAACAACTAAAATAAGTAATATTTTTATTGTTTATTAAAACTAGTAAAATTATATGTGTGGTGTTGCGAGTTCAGTTTTAATGTATATAATTTAATTAATTTAATAATTATTTATTTTTAATTTAATTAACTAATCAATTAAAAATTAAATTAAATTATTATTTATATGTATATAAGTATATGTATGTGAGTTTGGCTTCACAAAACTTTAATTATGTTTGTTTAAATAATAGATAGTTAACAAATAATAGTTTTTGTCATAAAAATTTTTAATTAAATTTTTTAACTACTTTAACTTGTCTTATAGGAAAAATAAAAGTATGATTCTTTTACCAAATAGGCAACAAGCATATAAGTATGATTCTTTTACCAAATAGGCAACAAGCATATACATAACAAAAAATTGCATGAAACTCGACAATTTTTTTTTCCTTAAAACAAAAGAATTAATTATAAAACTCATTAAAAATAAAAATAAAAATTTTATTTTATAATTTAATAAGTGTTATGTCTAATTACAATTACTACTACTATTTTAAATAATAGATCCAAATAACATGTCTGTATACTTTTGGCACAATAATTGTTTCCTATATTAATATATTTAACTTTTTAAATTAAATTACACATTAATTTCTAAAATCTTAAAATTTTATATTTTAACTCATTACCTATTATATTATAATACATATTTTCGTCTTTTATATTTTTTTAGGCCATCTCCAAACACCATTTTGCAGTCCATTTTAATCTCCAACCCAACTGTATTTTGCAATGCAAAATGCAGTTGGTCAACAGTAGAACACTATTTTGGTGTTTTATTGTTCATCAACGCCAATTTTTTTTTTTTTTAATTTTATGTATAAAAAATTTATAATTAAAATAAATATTTTATAAGTCTATTATTTTTTTTTTTACTTTTATTCTAAATAATATATAAATAGTAAATGAGTCATTTTAATTAATAAATTATTATAATTTAATTTATTAGATTATTACTTTGCTAAATTGATAATTAAATTTTTTTTAATAAATATATAAATTATATTTACTTATGGGTAATTATTGAAATATTATAAAATAGTGAATAATTATAATAAATTGTATAAAGTAAATAAAAAAAATATAAAAAGAATATTCTTTTTTGGTGTAAAAAATGATGTTAGAAATAAAGTTATGATTGGAGATAAAATTACTGTTTGATGTGATATAAAATATAAAATGGTGTAAAGTTGACTGTATTTTAGTGTTGTGGGTTAGAGATAGCCTTAGTAGGCTATTTCAAATCAGAGTTTCATTAAAAATATTTGAAATCGAGTGATAGTCAATCCATAATTTTTAAAAAATCATTTACATAAATTTAAAAATGACTTTAATTTTTTTGAAAAATAAAATATATTCTCTAAAATTTTTTAAAATATTTTAAATGGCAACTTAATATTAATAGATTAGATTTGCCACTAATTATACTTAATTGATTGAGCATATTATAATTTTTTTAACCTTATATAAAATAAATTTAATGGATAAAATTTCATACTCAGGAATATCTATAATTTTATTAATAAAAATAAAAATGTATATATTAAGAGTTTATTTACAATTAATGAAATAATAGGCGTAAGAACAAAAATTATGTGGGGTGGACATTAACAACGTTCACGTAATCTATTAGTTGTTGTAGTGTTAATTTGCTTGTCTTAGCTTTCCTTTCTCTCTCTAAAGACTGTTTTTTTCTCTCTCTATATCACAGTTGTCTATCGAAAAAATCTATTTATTTGCCTCGCATTTCGCATCGTAAAAATGGCAAAAATCGAACCATTAACAATAGCGTTCGGTTCTCTGTGAGCTTTTACACCAGTAATTCATATATATATCATATAGCCAAGAACCAACTTTTAATTTAAAACATACAATAAGGAGAAGGAAAAAGGAATGGCAGCGCCTTTTCCCGCGGGAATTGTGATTGCTGCTGTACTTTTTCCGGTGGTTGTGGTGGTTTGTTCTTTTCCGGCGACTCTTACTTTAGAAAGGGGGATTCCGCCGAGTCATCAGCTCGAGTTGAGTCACCTCATACAGCGAGACAGTATTAGGCATAGAAGAATATTGCAGGCCATTGACGGGGTTGTTTCTTTCTCTGTTCTGGGAACTTTCAATCCTTATGTTGTTGGGTAATTCTGATTCTTTATTGATTTATGATTTTGAATTCTGGGTTTTTGTTTTTTTTCTTTATTTTGGATGTTGTATGGATTTCTTTATTTGGAAATGTGAAAATTTTAATGCCTTTTAATTGTTTCTCTGTTTGTATAATGATGTTAATGTTTTTAACTTTTTTTAATGTTTCATGGATTTGGATTGGAATTTGTGTTCTGGGTTTCCAATTTTGGAATTTTTTTTTTAATATATATATATATATATATATATATAGTTCTATTAGTTTTTGGTTGAATTATGTTGCTCGTGTTAATGAGCTCTTAATGAATTTTATATAGAAACTACCATATGTAATAGGATTCTTAATAGTTGTTACATTGGATACACACATATAAATTGCATCTTGGAAACAATTGATTATATGTTGTAATTTTGGTTTTTTGATTCAGTTTAATGCTTATTTTGATTATTTAGGCTTTATTTTACAAAAGTGCAATTGGGTTCTCCTCCAAAAGATTTCAATGTGCAAATAGACACTGGAAGTGATGTTCTGTGGGTCAGTTGCGGCTCCTGTAATGGTTGCCCCGTTACAAGTGGACTCAATGTAAGAGTTCACTTTAACTTATATGTATTTTACATGTTTGATTCTAATCTTACCAAATTTGTTGAACTATAGGAGCCATTTAGTGCTACAATTGTTTGTTTTCAATATGATTCATTTTGGTTCTCCTACAGATTCCACTCTCTTTCTTTGATCCTGGGAGCTCATCAACAGCTTCATTGATCTCTTGTTCAGACAAAAGATGTCGACTTGGAATTCAATCACCGGATTCCCTCTGTCCTGCAAAAAGCAACCAATGCAGTTACACTTTTCAGTATGGGGATGGCAGTGGTACATCTGGCTATTATGTATCAGATTTGTTCCGTATGACTGTCTATGGTGATGTGTCTGTGAAATATACTTCAGCACCTGTTGTCTTTGGGTGAGCTTTCATGAATCTGCAATACATAAAATAGCGTAGTTGTATCATTTTTCTGTTTGAAGTTTGTGAGTTTAGATAGTAAATTTTGAAACAGATGTAGCATATCACAGACAGGGGAATTGACAAAGTCTGATAGAGCAGTCGACGGGATCTTTGGTTTTGGGCGACAGGGCATGTCCGTTATCTCCCAGTTATCTTCGCAGGGACTAACACCAAATGTGTTCTCCCACTGCTTGAAAGGAGATGATTCTGGTGGTGGTGTATTGGTTTTTGGAGAAGTTCTGGAGCCAAATATTGTTTATACTCCACTTGTCCCATCACAGTATGTCTTGCCTCCTGCTCTTTTGAGTTTGTTTGCAGTGAGAATCATGATAAGTTTTCTATTAAATAAATTTTCTTGCAGAGTGGCTTTTATTTTTTATTTTTAAACCAACAATATTTATTATATGTGTAGTTTTTCAGATCATCTCTCACTACTAAGACCTGAAACATTTTGCCTAAAAGAACATTACCATTTCAGACGGTTACATCACATAGTTTGCAAGCTTTCTTTTTACATAATGATTTATCTGTAACATATTTGCAAAGTTCACTTCAAGGGTGTCTTGCACTGTATGTATCTTGAAGGCTGGTGGCAAAAGGGAAATATTCTAGTAAAAGAACTTTTCTTACTTAACATGTTTCAATTTGTCTGTTACAGAATTTTTTTACCTTATTTTTTCCCCTTTGATGATAATTTAGACAATCAACTGCTAAATTCTTCATTTTAGCTCATCATGGTGAGCTTATCATTCTTATACATTTTTGAATGTTAAAAAACAAAAAATGGGTTATTTTTTCAGTTTTATATTTAGCTGCTGAATTTGTGATAAAAAATTTCTTCTGTTTAATTGTTTTGAGGGTAGTACTTGCACTAGAGTATCCAAAATCAATTCTTTGATATTAGACACGATGCATGAATAAATAAGCTTAAGGGGCATTTTGTCAAAAAATAAATTAGAAGCCATGCTGCTACAAGAGCATCATCCTTGTGTATTTGCAAATTATTTTGGGCATGATTCTCATAGATCTTTGGTAGCTTTTGATGGCTCAGTTTATTTTTTATTGGATCAATATTTTGCAAATGGATGCACAATGGAGTGTAAAATTCATTTCTGTTTAAGTGGGACTAACACTAACTACTTGTATATCTGACATTTCAGGCCTCATTATAATTTAAATCTACTAAGCATTTCTGTCGGTGGCAACATTTTACCCATTGATTCATCAGTTTTTGCAACATCAAGCACTCAGGGAACCATAATTGATTCTGGAACAACCTTGGCATACCTTGCACAATCAGCTTATGATCCTTTTGTCTTTGCTGTAAGTTTCAAAGGAACTTTTTTGCCAGTTTTTAATTAGTAGACTCTAATTATAGCGGATATTCAAATACAATAAATGTAGGTCAACTTTTCAAGTTTTATCTGGAAAACTATATATCTCAGGAGTTCATTGGTTGCTATGTTATCCAACATTAACTATATTTGAAGTATTTAGTTCTCTTCTTGTGCAGATTACAACAGCTGTTGCACAATATGTACGTACATTTCTTATGAGGGATAATCAATGTTATTCAGTCCCCTCCAGGTTCATTTTCCAAATCTGTTATTAAGTTTGTTTTCGTTTGCTGTTCTGCAAGATGATCCCAACCCAGGTTTATATTTTTTACTTTGTGCTTAGTATCCAACAAGTGTTTCCTCAAGTTAGTTTTAACTTTGCTGGTGGTGCATCCATGATTTTGAAGCCACAGGACTACCTTGTACCGCAAACTGTAGTGAGTTGTGAAGATCTACTTTCACTTTTTTTTCAAGTTAATAATATATATGTATATTCTTCACTTTCAAAGAACTTTGGTAGGAGATATGTTTCTCTCCTTCAATTGAAGACTCCCGTCAAATTATTTTGTAAAATTGAACAATTAACGTTGATTTCATTTTTTTTTCCTCAAGTTGTTTTTCCTCATTTCTTTGTTCTCACACAGAGCTGCACATTTTTATTTTAGAATCTTCTTAAACTTTAATTCAGGGGCTGTAATCAGTCACTACTGCTTCTCATATGCTCTCTGTTTATTTAGCTGTTGCTATCCAAATGTTGCCCTTCGTTTCTATTATCTACTAAAAGATGGAAACATATCCAGAATCAATAAGCCTTCACAAGTCTGAGTGCACACTTCTGTTTCATATAATGCAATACTTTTGGTGCTTCTGTTTCATATAATGCAATACTTTTGGTCTGACTTCTTGCATCTCTAACTGGGATAGTTGAATTGGTATTGCAGGATGGAAAACAAATGTGGTGTGTTGGCTTTCAAAAGGCTCAAGGTCAAGAAATTACAATCTTAGGAGGTATTGTAACCAACCAAAAAAGGAGGAAGAAAAACAAAAACTAATTTTTGGATTTCTAACTTAGATGTATGATTTTGAGGTTATAATCTATGAGCCAAAACATTTGACCTCGTCACTGAGATAGAGTCCAGTAGTCAAGTGCTTGCCTTTTAGTGTGTGAAGTCCATGATTAAAACATGTATAAAAAATTTAATCTTTACGAGTTAACTGCTCGAAAATAATTATGTATTATGGTTGAAGTACATATCAAAGTAAAATAAACTTATGCATGATGTCTTTGTTTTATAATTTTTGATGTAAACTAAAGTTATTGCATCTGAACAATCAAAAGTGGGAATTGAAACATTGTGAGTTCTCCTTTTCACTGTTATTAGAACCTGTGCCCATGAAGAATTCTCTATAAACTCACTCTTCTGGTAGGGTCCCCTTAATGTTTCTGTTAACATCTTTCCGAAATTTTCCTGTAATATTTTTGTTTTTGCACAGCCATAGATCTAGGGACTAGTATTTCCTAATTCTGATTTGTTACTAAGTTTTTGAAGCAATTTAGCTAAAAATAATTTTCTTAACTAGGTTGATGTATACTTTGCAAGAGCCTTACTAACAATTCATTTCTTCTTTCATTCTATCTTGTACTAGACCTTTTTTCTTCCTATTTAATTTTAGCAGTATTCTTGAATTTGTGCTAACAGTACTGCCAATCTTCTTTTGCAGATCTTGTTCTAAAAGACAAAATCATCGTTTATGATCTTGTTAATCAACGGATTGGATGGACTCCTTATGATTGTAAGTAGTAATACATTCAGGATTTGGAATTTACCCCATATGAAATTAAAAATGTTTTTATCTTATATATTTAAAATATCAGCACAAATAAGAGAGTCATGTAAATAGGCGAATGTTTAAAGTTATTTATTTATTTATTTACTTTTCCTCACTGATTTATAACTACAACAGTTCAGCAATGCAGTGCAAATATAATATAATCATATTGTTTTTTATTTTAGTTCAGCACCTGATTCTGATCTTGTATCGGTGAATCATGTCTTGTCAGGTGCAATGCCACTAAATGTCTCTGAAACTATAACTAACCGCAAAAGCGAGTCTGTCAATACAAAGGAGTTCAGTGGTGCAAGTTCGCTAACGAATATGCCTCTCAAGCTACTGATACAAATTACCACGATAACTCTCCTTATTCATATGTTTACACTCGGCAATTGCCTGTTTTTATAGCATCCCTTGAACTGACTCTGTATCTTTCTTCCATTGTAATGCTCTGGCTGGTATATATTTATAGCAATCGGCAGAGCCATGTTTGTACTCTTAGTTCAGGCAACGAATGGCAGTTGAGTGTTTAATAGCTTGTGGGTCTTCATTTTATGGCTGCTTGTTTCTTGAGAATGTATTTTAATCAGCCATTTACAATGACATTAACAGCTTTGTACATTAACATCACTTACAGAAGATATGAATAAGTTTATATATATATATTTTAGTTTTAATACTCAAAAGTTATTTCGTCGGATCAAATTTAATAAATAAAATTGAATAGAATTATAAACCATGCACAGAGATAATAAATACAATTTATCTTATTTTTTAAACAATTTTATTTATTATTTGAAAAAAAATTAATTATATTGAAATTTTAAGAGATTAGAATAGTCGTGTAATTTAACCATATATCAAGACTAAAAAAATCTGATTTTCAAACAGAAATTACTTTCATTAAATTCAGAAAAATTATAATTCATAATTATACACCCTACTATGTTTCTCCAGAAGACTGGATCGCAATTTCATCAATCTAGAATAAATAACTACTAAAATCTACTATTGAAATTTCCAATGACAACAGGTATGAACATTCAGGCACATTTAAATCAATAACTATTAACAACTTCACAACCAGTAAATTGCGGAGCAACAAGTATCAAACAGAATAGAATTTACAAGGAAATAAAGTATTCTTCAAGTACCAAAGTATTAAACCACCAAAAAATAGCCTTGGCTACAAAAAAAAAAAATTGCAGCAGTTAGGCTCAAAAATACAGTTGCTATAAAAATAAGCTGGGCGTATCAATTTTGATTCGTATGCCTAAAACTTTAACTTCATTAATCAGTTAGCCGTATCTGCAAAAACTGTCCAAAATAAAACCAAGAGATGCTGGAGCAGTGGAACCTCAACAATAAAACATAACATTTTTCACATTATCTTTGATCACCGGAAGAGGCTGAACGTCTCTATTCCTTCCTGTTGCACTCCTACCACCCGAAGATGCACCATCTGATGTTTCACCTTCTATGTAATATCGAGCCCGAAAAGCTGCCAAATGGGCATAATAGGCAGGAGGGACTGCATAATATTCAAACATTTAAGCCATTAACATTAGGTTGGATCAAACAAATAAATTTTTAAAAAAAATTGCAAGATAAAGAGGGTAATTAATTGAAGGGTTCATACCTATGGAAACCGATCTAGTGCACCTCGCATACCTGAAAAGGATGTTGACAGTTAAACCAATTAGTAGTGAAGAGGATGCCAAAAACATGTAGCAATAGACAAATTGGTAATGGAAATGGATTTGTAAAGCATTACGTGTAGCAAAGATTGTTAGTTAGCATCTGCAACCCATCAGCAGTGAAATTATTTTCATCAAACAAGACATGGTAGTGGGTAGGGCGGCTTGTTCCCTGAAAAGTTCAAGCAACAATGCAAAATTATTTACCAAAGCAGTAAACTCAACACAGCACATAGGGGGAGCAGGTTCACCTTGTCCTACTTATTTTAGTAAGTTGCATAACTATACCTGAATCCCAGCATGACTGTTAAGGTAGAAATCAAACTCCTTCTGGTGGCAAATCTTGGTGTCAATGACAGTGCCTAGAAAAACAAAAAATAGTCAGTTCCCTAGAAACAGATGCAATAAACAGTCTGTTCCCTGTAGACAAAAAGCCAACATGAAACCTGGAAGAATATTGCCACTCCTGTCTGTCTGACCACGATCAACAGGGAAGAACCGTGTATGATGCCTTTTCTGGACCACAACGAAGGTAACTGGTGGAAGGTATTCATTCTCCAGCGAATTGCAAGCCTGAAAAAGAAAATAGATATAACGTTATAGCTAAGAATGCTCTTTATATCAAACACATTCAAGTGATGAAAATGATTAGCCACAGATCAAATCCAACATGAATTTTGTAACTTCGTAAAAATATGCTTAATACTTGACACCGAACCAACACAGATGGCCCAAGGGAAAAACCCATTACCCAAAAGATGAGAATAATGTAAGAAAAGACTTCTTTACCAATATTATGGCTAATAAAATTCATAATCCGACTGACCATTATCAACAAAGCCCATAATACCTTTCGAATGGCATCCATCTCATATAACAAGACCTGGTTAAATTGGCCCTCACTAACACCATCTCTGTCACAAGAAATAAAACAGTATCAGCAACCTCATAAAAAAGCCACTGTTAACATTATCAGACAATTATATTACCTGTAGAATATAATTCTTTCTGGTTTACGCCCGCCAGTTTCTCTTCTAAATGCAATTAATAACTCCCTGCATAGAAGCAAATAGATAAGGGTCAAAGAAGGATTTCATAAAATCTGCTCTAGGCAAGGCACTTGATAGCATGAATGTAAAATCCTTACCTGATCATTCCAGAATGAACTAAGCCCCTCTGAGGATCCTGACTTGATTTGTAAAGATCCTGAATAATTTCTTGGCGATGAGCCTGTGCAGAGACGAGTCCTCTATATTTTGTTACCTCTGGCCAGTCCATTGAAGCCACTACCTGCAACAGTACAAAAAACATCAACATAATGAAAAACGAGTAGGGAACAGGACGTAAATTTCACATACTGCTGCTATTGAAGGATTAGAGTCCTCCCCTGGTGGTGGGTGAGTGACATCAGCACCAAAGATAACTGTAGGACGATCTGTCACAAGAGGAATCCTCCTCTGAATAGCATCGTTCAACACAGTGTTCCGACCACCAACCTAGCAGTGTTCCAATCATCAATTCAAATTATATAAAATAACCAATTAAATACAAAGGAATGATTAAGTATACTGCAAAACAACAAACCTTAACATTGATTTTAAGGGCAACATTTTCAAAATACTGCTTGCTAAGCTTTGATGCCTGCCTTGGTTGACAGCATTGTGAAACAATCCCCAATTCTGTTTCACAGACTCGTTTAATTTTACCTGCAAAGAAGCAAGTTCTCAGGCTCAGGAAAGACTTCTAAAGTTCTATATATAAAGTTAACATTAGTTTTGTTCCTCACCATATGAACCGCTGGAATCAGGTAGAATGATTATCAATAATTGAAGTTGTTTCCCTTTCTGATTCGCCTGCCTGTTAACGTCAGCTAGAACCCTCTCAATTTGGCTAGGATGAGCCGATTGTATTGGAAGAATAGGATCGTTGAATTCCTAGGGCACCGTATTAAATAAACTCAAAGATCAATCTGCTAGATTATTAATGAAACTTCACAGTTAAAAAAAATCATCATCATCAATAACATTTAGGCAAGGTATGGCACAGCAAAATACCATTCCTTTGCTGACACACATATGAATTAATTGCCTACAAAATTCATGAGGCAAGTCTCGGTTGACATGAGTGGAGAAGTTCACACATGTCCAGAAATCCACTCTCCCACCATTGACCATTTTCTGCAAAACCAGAAATAGAAAATCATCATCAAGCAACAATCTTGACAATTTTCTTAAATCATAAACATTTCAATTCAGAAATTCACCTTATTTATCATATTCCATTGCCCTTTATAAGGGTCAACCCTTGACTCTCGACCACTCTCGTGATATTTAAGCTAAAGCAACCCGAAAAAAAAAGGCAAATGGCATAAATTGAGAATAAAGATAAATTAACATAAAGAAATCTGCAAGCATCACACACATATAATTACCATGGGAGGAGTCAAAACTCTGGCATCAACAAATGTAAGTTCTTCCTTCACTTGAATTCCAAATTCATCCCTCACAAGCACATCTCCATTATAATTGTTATGCCTAACCATCTGCATAAAAAAAAAATGTTATAAACCAAATGTATGAGTTATCAAAAGCAAAATAATCAACGAAAAGAAATAAGCTCTGTAAAGACAAGGTTATACCTGCTTAATGCTATTTTCTCTTTCAGGAGGTCTTTGGCATGTTGCTCTTAACAGCGCAGTTACTTGTCTTTCATTTAGTCTCTTTGTATACCTCTGTCCTTCCACAATTCTACAAAGCTATAACAAGCATAAGCATAGTTCGTGAACTGTCTATAACATAGAGGCAAAATAAACAAAGAAATCTGCTCATGTAAAAGAAGACAACCTCCATTGGCAAATAAATGGGCTTTGAATCACTCCCAGCTTGAAGGGCAGGCAAGGATGTATATCTCAGCACAATATTGTATTTCTGACGAAAATAATTGACAACTGTCACATCTGTACTGTTATCATCAGGAGTGAAGCTGGAAGTGAAAACAAAATTAGGCAGGAAACTGAATGAATTAGGAAAGATAGTCAATATATAAATCACCACCACAAAGTTACATTTTTAGGCTTTCACTAGAACCTTTACACTTAACAGATCTTTCTAAATTGTTTCAGGACTACAAAACGAAATCAACCAAAAACAAACTTATTACGTCCAAATCTCAAAGGAACCATAGATTTTACACAAATACAAATATAGAATATAATACTTGAATGCCACCATTCACTCGTAGTTATCAATAGAACATGCTACATAGAAAACACATCCCTATAATTAAAAATTCAGGAACTTACAATATTTGACTAAGAGGCTGATTGGATACACCAGTGATCTTGTAGCTTCTAACATACTTCATGTGACTTAGCTCTACTTTCACACCTCTCAGTGACTTTTTTACCTACAAATTGCAGGTTGAAAAGGAAAGTTGCATCAAATTGAAATCAGCAAAGGAAAAAAATGGTATCTGATGAGGTAAAAATTACCTTAATTCGATCTTGTTCAGATAGAGGCCTTGACAAGTCTCTCAGCTTGAAGTATTTAGCAACAAATTCAGTCACCAAAATTGGCTCGTAGAAAGATCTGGCTGACACATCTGTGATATGAAAATTAAAATTCAGGGACCAATACTTTGATTAGGATTAAAAGAAAAAAAAATAAAAATAGGAACTTAAGGAAAATCAACCAATATTAAGGGATAGTCCCATCTGGGTAGGACGTAGGCTTTGATAATATCCTCTCCAATATTCTATACCATCGCCAAGCTCACCCTTTGGTCCCAAACCAGGTGAGAAAAAAGACCTCCCAACAGTGGTATATCTGGTAAAACGATTTCAAATATAAACAAAAAACAATTCAGCTCATCAATTCAAAACCTTAATGAAGAATGAGGAGAAGAAAGAAGGGAAAAATTCAAATATACACTTCTGATGGGGCTGCCCTAAGAACAATATCTAAAACTTGGATGGTTTCCTGTGGAGCATCCATTTGTCTACCACGTAGAAACTGTCGTAGGTGATAAATATCAGCCTTAGATGCAAATTTAATTGTAACCCTAAATTCACGATCCCTCCTGCAAAAGCAGAGAATAACAACATTTATCAAGCTTCAATAAGAAAGATCAAATGACAGAATATGCATGTTGACAAAAAAAAAAGTGCAACGTAAAAAAAAAATGTAGAATCGAGATCAAACAACTGAAAGTTGTAAACTGTTACTTTTTTGAACCAGAAGCATGATCATCCTTCTCCGCCAACTTGACAACAAATTCCTTAGATTCAAATGGCAAGGGCCCTGCAGTATAGAGGCTTTTCCTGCCATCATAAGCTGGCATTCGTTTGCCCAAGTGCGACTCACAATACATGTGAACAAGCTGAGAGATAACAACCCGGTTTACCTTCTTTGAGGTTACTTCAGGAGTTATAGTCACCTTCATTGGAAGCATTAATAGAACTTGTCAACAAACAAAACGGTGAAAAGGCAAAAGCCAAAACAATCATACCCACAGTAACTACGGGCAATAAAATAAACCAGCGTTTTTACATGTTTATCAAGTATAAGAGAACCAAGAAATAAAAGGCCCCCAAGGAAAACAGAGCAAAAATCAGGGGATGAAAGAAATTTTGAAAATCCCTCAAATAGCACAGTTGATCAGCAAACAAAAACAAAACAAAGTTTAAAATTGATTAACAGCTTATCAGACCATATAAAAATGTTTTAAAAAAAAGGCTAGGTATAATGGAAAAATCACTTGATCAACGGCAGAAGAGGTAGATGCACAGAAAAAACTAGACAAAGACAAAGAAACTATAGGAATAAATAGTAAATAATGAACGGAAATAAGTCTAAATATATTTGTATACACACACACACACACACACACACACACACACAAAACTACTCGCACTTAATAATAAAATCCACCAAGAAGAATGTCCATACATAAACAAACAGAACAAATCAATGACAATTTAAACAGTGAAACAGCACAAACAAAACTATATATATATATATATATATATATATATATATATAGACACGGAAACAAGTCTAAAAAATAAAAAGTATATGTATAGACACAAAACTACTCGCATTTGATAATGAACTCCATCAAGAAGAATGTCCATACACAAACAAACAGAAAAAAATCAAAGACAATTCAAACAGCGAAATTGAGAGAGAGAACGTTACATCATACTGATGAAGATCTCGGTCTGCAATTTCGACCAAAAAATGGTTAGCCTTGACCACGCACTTCTCTCCTAGGGTCCCAAAACCTGGCCTAGATGGGACACGAAATGCCTTCGACGACGTTGGCGGCATACTTTCGCTGATTGCCGGATCTCCAACTGTGAGCTTCTGCTCCAACTCTCGTCTTACCGAAGCCGAACTAGGCGGCGCTGGAGCTCTCAAAGAAGGTCCTCTCGAAGAAGAAGCCACGGTTTGAGTAGGCGGTGGAGCTCCAGAAGAAGAAGCCACAGTTTGAGTAGACGGTGGAGCTCTCGAAGAAGAAGCCACAGCTTGAATAGGAGGCGACGGAGCAGCAGATGGTGACGGAGTCAACGGAGGGATAGAAGCCGCAGACACAGATTCCGGAAGAAAAGCCGAATCCGGTGGAGGAACAGCAGCTGCTTGAGTGAAAGTTGGAGACGGACCATAGCCACGACCACCACGGCCGCCACCTCTTACAGTTCGATCTCTACCTCCTCCATCACCCCGACCGCGACCGCGACCGCGACCGCGACCACCACCACCACCGCGCTGGAATGAAGGTGAGTGAGAAGATTGTTGACCCGGCCAGCGATCACCACCACCACTACCACGGCGAGACATTGTATCAAAATATTCAAAACAGTTAAGCTAACAGAGACAGAAAGAGCGGAGAAAATTTACGAAGCAGGAATTTCTTTTCTAAAGAAGAATTAATTGTTCATATGGAGGGAGAGTATTTATATGACTGAGAGCGTAGTGGGAGAGAAGACGTGTAAAATAACGAGGTTAAGTAGTACTGGTAAGAGACTCCGAGAAGACTGGCTGGTAAATTTTTTATATGATGATTATACCCTCTGTTAATTAATTTTATTAATTTCACCTCCCCATTCTAATTTATTTTTTATTTCATAATTTCTATTAAAATTTTATTTTTATTTAATATTGTACTTAATTATTTTGAATTAATGCATGAATAAATAATAATACTGCTATTTAATGAACAATCTAATTACCCAATTAACGGCGGATTCGTCGTATAATTAGTGGGTAAATTTTGGTTCAACACCTTAAACCCAAAAGAAAATATATACTCACTCTATTTTTTTTTAATTTATTGTATTAAGACACTTATTAGTTAAATTTAAAATGACTTATTTAATTTTATATTCTTAATCTTATCTTAAATTAAATTATTATATTTTAATTAAATATTATAAATAGAAAAAATGAATAAATATTATTTTAAAAATTTAAAATGACAGATAACCAGCTGAAGGGATGAAATTAAGATCAATTGTTAGCTATTGTTGATAATTATTAGTTAATAACTGGTAGCTAGTGACTAGTGGCTGGTGGTTATTACTTAATAGCTAATTATTGCAGGTGATTGATAAAATTATTATTAGTTGTTAATTATTATTATATTCTTTTATTTAAATATTGCTTTTAAAAGATATTTTAACTTTTTTTACTTCAAAAAAATGATTTTTTTTTTAAATTATAAATTTAAACTTTTACAAATAATTATTTTTTGACTATCTAACAATTATTATTAACTAAAAATTATAATACAACTGTTAGGATTTATATAGCTAACAATTACAATAAATTTTTTTATCAAACATCCATTAAATCAATAAGATGAGTTTATATCTCATATTCTGAATTTTTAATTATGTGGTTACATCCAAAAAAAATTCTAAATATTTAATTTTTATATTTTATCAAATTAAAAATTCTAAATATTTAATTTTTATATTTTATCAAATTATTTAGATAAATATAAATAAATTAATATAAAAAATATAAAAAAATAAGATTTTCATAAAGTTTATTTTATTATAATTATTGTGGTTGGAAGTGATAAACCATAATTTTTTAGATATTTATTAGAAAAATTGTTTATTAAATTTTTAATTAATAAAATTAATAAAAAAATCATCATAGTTGGTGAGGTCGTTTTGGACTATTTGAGATTGAGAGAGTAACTATAAATAAAGGCAAAAAGCCAAAAAAGGGGGCTGGTGTGCAGTTGTTGGCAATTGGAAGAGATGATAGTATAATGAAATTATTTAATTTGCCAGCTAAGAATTAGAGGAGGTGGAGATTGACAATTGGGAGAGGTGGGAATAGAACAAGGAACTAGGAAGAGATGATTAGTTTAGTAAATTTAATTTTAGTTCATGGAATAAAGGTTTGTAAAGGATTTAATCAAAAAATTATTTTGAAAAATAATTAAAATTAAAGCATGGTTTTTCGTAATAATCTAGGCAATTCCCATTTTAATTTTGTCAAAATTTTGATCTTGTAAGGATGTATAAATCTCAATTTAAATATATTATTATATTTTCTCAATTTTCATGTAAAAAAAATAATTTATAAACTAAATTATAAAATAAATTTTGACATAATGTAATAACATAAATAATATTTTTTTATGTCTCCAAGTGCTGAACTTCAAACCTATAATTTAAATTAAATTCTATGTATATAATTTTTTTAGAATCAGGTTCAGATTGGTTGGCCTTGTCCATTTTACTCAATATTTTTAAAATTGAACTAATTAAGAAATTAGTAAAAACAGATGAAGGTTTAATTGAAGTCGAATTAATTATACTGAAAAAAATAGATATATATATAATTTGATATTTATTATATATATGATGAAAATAAATATAATATAATTATGATTAAATTAAAAATTTATATAAGATCATATTTTTATAGTGTCAATATAATTATATTAAATCAAAAGTTATGAACATCCACTTACTCAAATATCTAATCATATAATAGGGTTATAATTTAAAGGTCGAGTAAAATTAAAACGAAATTACTGAAATTTTTTTAATTTCTTTTAACTCAAAACAACGTCGTTATGATCAAAAATAAAAAAAATTTATATATATAAAAAAATTTTGACCCACTAGAATCTAGAAAATCAATCTGATTCGATTGATTTACCGATTAATCAATCAGTTTACTGATTTTTTAATCGATTTTTATGAGACGAATAAATAAAAATTAATCAAACTAATTTTTGATTTAATTCTTAATTTTTTTAATTTGATCAATCAATACAGTCTAATTTTAACATTCATTATTTTATTTATATAACATAGAAATTAGTTAATTTCATGCTTAAAAATTTTTTTAAATAAAAAGGATATGTAAAAAATAAATATTTTTAAAAAACAATTAGACGTATTTCATTTTAAAAATATTTCTCTCACTAATATTTTATTTATTTTTCTAAAAAATGGACTTAATAGTAATAATGGACAAAATGTACTCTCCATAAAAACTAAAAAGACACATTTATTAGAGGGGAAAAAAGAGAGGAGCGGGAGCAGCAGCAGCACCGCCACACCAGCATGTCTGTCTCTGTGCTCGCAAGCCACGTATTGCAACCTGCAGTGCAGGCTGCAGCGGTCAAGTCAGTGGCAAGTCTACTCAAAATGCTACTTTGGAAAGGCCGTGGAAAACTGGAAGCTTGTCTAGGAATAAACCGCCGCCTATAGAACAAATAATAATATGATGATATTAATTGAGTATATATATTTGCTTTGTTTTGTAGTTTTGGCTTACTACTTTACTAGTGAAAAAACAAAGTATCAAACAGAGTTTTCCTAAAAAAAAACAACAGAGCATGGGGTAATTTTGGGATAAATGGCCAGATTACTCAATGGGCCCTACGTATTCTATAACTTATTATAACTAATTACTACCTCTGTTAAAAAAATAAATATTAAGAGGCTATATATATTATAACTTATTATAATTAATTATTATTTTCGTTTTAAAATAAATATTATAATTATAAAATATATAAATATTAAGAAAAAAAATTTAAATTTTTTAATATTTTTTTAATTAAATAAATATTTAAATATCTAATTATAAAATTTAATTATTATTTAAAAATATAAATATTTATGATTAAAAAATTATTTAATATTTAGATAAATATCAATTGACAATTCATCCTTTTTAAATCAATAAAATTTAATATCAAATAAAATTTATAATTATTAATTAAAATTTTTATTGAAAAAAAATATTTTTATTTTAATTCGATAATTATCAATGGCCAATACAAACATCCTTTAAATATAATTATTTTTTTATCATTTTAATATTTTTTTTCTAATTAAATATAATTATTTTTTATTTTTTAAAAAATAATAAATATTTTTATTTTTTATATTTACATTAATTATATAAAATCAAATACATAAGAATATTATAAAAATATTCAAATAAAATAATATTTAAATTAATAAATAAATAATTAAATTAAAATATATAAAAAAATAAATTAAAATATTTATTTTAGTACGAAGAATTAAATAATCTTCCAGTACGAAGATTTATGGAGGACCCTATTTGGGACCCACAATAATTAATTTCTATTATATCGATGCTAGAGAGGTTGCAAGTAGTTGTGGTAGACTAGTAAGTGGCAATTATCTTGGGAGTTGGGACCCATCATCCATGTCATTTGTGGGATCCATACGTGCTGTTACAGAGAAGGATTAGTTGAGTGAATATATATTTTATTTTTTCATTTAATAAATTTATTATTGAATAAATATATATATATATTTTTTATTAGAAGTCGTATTTGAAGATGATCCGTACAGATTGCATTTCAAAGGAAGCTTTTTGAGAAACATTATCCATGATCCGACAGTACAGTATATTCTTTTAAAGCTGCCTTTAAAATCACTCGAGAGGACAATATTTTTCATATATTCTTCCAATAGGAAGTTGGGTTTATGGTGTTTACAGTGTACTAGCACGTTGTTGATAAATGCTCAAATTGGCGCCAACTTAAATTTTAAAAATAATAAATAAATAAAGCATTAAACTCGTTTAAAGGGTTCGTCACCATCACAAAACCGTTTTTAGCAACAACTTCTTAATCCAATACTAAAAACCGTTCAAAATTATCTTAGCTTAATATTTTTTTTTTTCTAAAAAAATATATACTTTTTATTTATTAAAAAATTAATTTCAAAGTGTTGTTTAATTATTCTGAAATTTTTAGTATAAAATATATGAAATTTACATTAAAAATATATTTTAATGAATTTTACTCAATATTTTTAATATAACATTTTTTATTATTAACAATTTAAATAATAATATCAAATAATTTCTAAACAAAAAACGTATTATTGTAATATGTGTATATTAAATTAAGCCAACTTTAAAAAAAAAAAAAAAATCTGACTTAAACTTAGCTTGCATGTTGAATATAGTAAGAAAATAAATTAATAATTTATTTTTTATTGAACATGAATTATCACATATATTTGTTCCTAGTATTGAAAAATCTAATGAAAATTATGAAAATTAACACATTAAAAATAAATATTTAAAAAAGTTTTATTTTGTATGAGAAAAAAAAATCCAAGTTAAATTGGAAGTTTAACTTCATATTAATAAATAAAAAAAATCAGTGTAATTTTTTTTATGTTATTTTTTAATAAATGAATTTTTCTAATTAGTGTCGTGCGGATAGTAAAAAAAAATTCAGATAAAATTTAATAAATATATATATAAATATATTTAATTTAGATATAATTAAATAAATAAATTTAAGAATATATTAAATGAGTGAAAATATAAAAATTTTACATATAAATTGGTAGTTACACTTCATATAAGAGCTATTCATATTAAATAATGTCAGTTAACATGGGTAACCATAAGACTTATTTTATTTGCTATGAGTGAAGCTAATATTTTATAGAATCTGCAGAAATTTTTTGCCAATAATTGATACTGCTATTAAAATTTCACTAGTTGGTGAATTCCCATCATCTGTTTAGTAGGAACGGATTAATCTAATCAAATTTATATAATTCAGTTGAATTAATTCGATTAAATAAAATTATCAGTTTAATTCAGTTAAAAATATAAAAAATTTATTTCTGATTTAGTTAATATGTTTTATTTACTAAATTAACTGAATTGATCGTTTTATTTTATTTTTATTTTTTTAGATAAATAAATTAGAAATTTCAATGTGCCAATTAATTTATATATTTATATTTTTAATTTTTATTCATTTATTTTATGAATATATAATTTAGTTGATATACAAATTGTTTGTACACTTAAATTTATGAAATATTAAGATATATTATTTATTTTTAATATTACATTACTCTATTTTATGCTATAATTTTTTTATTTTTGTTTTCTTATATAAATAAATAATTTTTTATTTTTTATTTTATAAGTGATAAATACTCATAATATATTTAAATTTAAAGATGCTTTATAATATATATATATATATATATTTAAAATACGGTTATATTTTGGTTCAGTTAATTTAATTTTATTATTTTTTTAATTATGTAGATTCGATTAATATTTAATTTTGATTTATTCAATAAATAAAAATTATTAACCCAACTGATTAAATTAACTGATTGCACACTTCTAATTAGGTTAATATTTAATTTTACTTCTTGAATTATCAGATCACTAACAATGATATATATTAATAAAACAAATTAAAGTCCTAAAAAATTACAACTCACAGAACTACAAAGAACAATCAATTGGAATTGGAGAGGAAAGCAACAGATATCTCTATACACGCTTTTAGACCTAGAAATTTTGCTTTCACGACCAAAGACAAATCATGTCACTGTCTGGCATTTTTGACTGATAATCCAACTATTTGAAAAGCCAAAATAAGCTTTTTGTTGTAAGAGCCTAAGCCATTGACTACTTGCCAATTTGGGTAGTAAGTGTTTTGGTGGGTCGAGGTTTCTTACTTTCTCACCTAAACACAGGAAACTTCACCATTTTTTGAATGTAATCTGTTATATTTTGAATAAGGGGTTAAGGGATAAACGGGAGGTAGGTAAATTCATAAGAAATAGTATTGAATTTTAGAATGGATTTAAGATTTAATTATAGTTAAAAGTTAAATTATCCCTTAAATCTATATATATCTCAATACTCTTTCTCAAAGGTAATTGACCTGATCTAATTGTTATTTGATAATTACTGGTATTATATTTAGGATTTAATGAGTCATAACCTAATTGATAATACTTACTAGTAATTCAGATTTAATGAGTTACAACTCAACTAGTATAATTTATTAGTAATTGAAAATTAATGAATTTCAGTTCAACTGATAGAATTCACTAGTAATTCAGATTTAATAAGTTACAATTCAACTAGTATAATTTATTAATAATTGAGAATTAATGAATTTCAGTTCAACTGATAGAATTTACTGGTAATTATAGGTAATTTTATTATCAAAATAGAAATTCGCTTTGATACCTTAATAAATTTTAAATCAGTAGAAATATTGAGAAAATAAAAGAGAACTAAACTCAGAGAAAACAGAAACTTGAAGATTACACTATTGTTGAATCACATTAGTAATATTGTTCCAATCATTAGGCATCTCTTTGTGCTGAGTCTTCACTTCCTTCAATTAATTCAAAGTTAAAAAGAAAGCAACTCAGAAAGATTAGATAATAAATAAGTTTATTTTTTGAGTTAATACTTTAAAAGTAATTTTTAAATACACAAATTAGTAATTTTATTATTGATTTAAGGTTTTTTTTTTTAGTAATAGCAATAAGTTGTTTAAATATAAATATATATATTTTTTTAATTTTTAATATATCAACTATATATTTATATGGTAGAATAATAAATAAATAGTATAATTATCAAACTAAATATATATTAGTATAGAAATTTGAGAAAAATTCCAACAAGGAAATAGAAAGGTACCAGTCTTGATATTCTTTCTTAGACAAGGAACGGAGGCATGGAGTGATTTAGGTGGGGTTTGACCACTCCAACAAATTCATTAAATTATATAAAAAAATTTATATGAATCATTTATATTTAATTTTTCATATAAATTTTTTTTTACATATTCAGAATTAATTTTTTAATTTCGTGCTCGAGTCAAACATTGGTAGGGAAAAACAAAATAAATTAGATGTGCTGAACTTTTGAATAATAGTGTGTGTTCCCATTGCTTTGTTACAACACATTGACTCATGACTTTGAGATTGGGAAAAGTTGAACAGAAAAAGCCAAGGAAGGATTAATTTTTTTATTCTGATTTTACAAGGAAAATTAAAGACAAGAAAGTACTGAAAGGAATTTTCCATGACTAATTTCACCTCTTTGATTTTTTTCAAGTATGTTTTTTTTTTTCTTTGAGGACGTTCTAATATATATACGTATGTATATATAGAAAATTTAAAACTTGAAATCTTATATATATATATATATATTTATTATCATACTAAAATTTTGAGTATATATATATATATAGGAAATTTCAAACTTGAATTCTTAGGCCTAATTTGAAACAATTTATGAAAATAATTTTTTATATAAAAAAAATTATTTTTTTAAAAATGATATTTTCAAAAGTAATTAACTGTATATTTGTGTTTAGTAAAATACAATCTAAAAACTATTTATAAACTCATAATAGTATTTTTGTCTACTAATTTTTTAAAATTAGCTACGCGCTTAATCTAAAATTTAGCTATTTTAAAAAATTTTAATTTCTAACTTATCCAAAGATAATTATTTTTATTAATTTTGATATTTACCAAACACTGTAAACTGAGCCAAAATCAGTTTTTCATCCAAAAAATCTGTTTTTTTCTTTTCATAAGCTGTGCCAAACAGACACTCATTCAAACTTGAAGTCTTATTTAAATTGAGTTATACATTTATTATTATATTAAAATTTTGAGGAAATATAATTGATATATATATATATATATATCAATTACAAATGAGAGGAGGGAGATTCGATCTTGAAATCTGACTAAAATTGATGTACATCTATTACTAAACTAAGCTTGGAAGCGCTCTAATATATGGTTAAAAAAATGAAAAATTCATTAACAATATGAGGATTGAGAAGTACTTCTACCCACTCAAGAATGCCATGCATGTTATTAAGCCCAATTTGACGCTGGTGCTAAAGCCCAATTGTTTATGGACTTTACAGAATAATGGACTAAATCAGGCCATAGTTGCAAAAACACTAATTATCTATTTGTTATGTTTTGTTTTGTTTTTGAATTTGATTCTCCTTAAAATTTAAATTCAAAATTTGAGTAGTACAGAAATAGAAATTTATTGATATTATTTGCTCATTATCAAAGTTGATTTTTTTTTAAAATAAAATATTATTATAAAATCATTTAAATTATTTTTTAATTAAACTAAAATTTTTATGGTAACAATATTTAAATATATTTTTTATACAACGAAAAAGCTAGAATACCAAACACGTTTCAAAAACATTTTATTAATATAAGTAATATATTTTTAATTTGCTCTTACTAGAGTTTCGCAATATTTTAGGAGCTAGGTTTGGTAAACAATTTTAATACAGTTGTTAATTTTTTAATTTTAAAAAATTTAATTTATTTAAATAAAAAAATAAATATTAATATTCATTATTAATGATTATTAAATATATTAATAATTAACAATTAATAATAATTTTATCAAATATTTATAATAATTAATTATCGGTCACCAATTGATAGTTAATAACTTATAGCTACTCCAACAACTAAATTAAATGGCAACTTACTATATGCTAGGACTTGGGTTGAGAAGGGCTGCTGTATATTTTTACAAAGCAGCCCCTCATGTGACTCATTTTAACTACTTAAAAATTTTTAAAAAATTTTTTAAAAATTAAATTTTGATAGTGTTTGATGTAATGAATCTATTGATATATTTTTCATACTAAATAAAAATCATTTGGACTGCTAAAAATGCATTGGAAATACGTTAAATCTAGACCGTTAAATATAATATATAAAATTTCTAATATATTTTTCGCAGTCCAAATAATTTTTGTTTAGCATGAAAAATATATCAATAGATTCATTACATCAAACACTATCAAAATATAATTTTTAAAAAATTTTTAAATAATTAAAATAGACCATATGAGGAGTTGCTGTGTAAAATACATAGCTGCACCCCTTAAAGAATAATACATTATTCTTCTTCTTGGCAATTAGTAATAATCATGTCTATTGATATTACGTAGAAACATCTTCATCGTAATTCTAAGAAAATGATATACAACTCCTTAAAAGGCAATCATTTCACGATTGCATGCTAAGAAAATGATTTAATCAAGACGGTTTTGGTGGGTAATTGAACATATTTTCTCATCAAATTCAATTCTCTAATTATTATTATTATTATTATCATCATCAATTAAATAGCCATCTCCACAAGCAATGAATGTGCACAAAAACAAAGATGAAATTAAAAAATTAATTATAAATGGCTGAAATAATTTTAGTATAAAAAATTAGGTTTGAACAAGTTAAAAATATTTTGTATGTATAAAAAATTAAATTTAAATAAATTATATAAATTTTTTTTTTATAAATTAATATAATTTATTTTTTTAATTGAGATGATTCAGGTAATCCGTCACTAAATATATATATATTTCATAAAACGACTTAATTAATTTATTGATTAGTTATCAATGAATTTTCTATGATCATAAGTTAAAGTCAATTGCATACATATCTACTATATTAGCTAAATTCTAAGGGTTTGTTATAAGTTTAGATCATTACATGTATATATTATAATTAAGTCGGCAACATCCTTAAATAGTTTTGTCATGGTTCTAAAGCATATACTTGCATCACTGAGACAAAAGTCAACATTGAAAATAACATAGAAGATAATCTAATAATTAACTATAATTATAACCCTAAGAATTAATTCAATTATCATTGACAAATAAATTTGAATTATACTGATTGATTATGATTTGATTAAAATATAGAAAAATTATAATTTTTTTATAAAACAGAGACTTTTACAAAGATTTTTTCTTTTTAAAATAATGATAAGATTATTAGATTTTGAATTCCTTATCTCTTACATTACATATGAGGTAAACAATCGATTGCTAAATTACTAGTTGAACGACATTTAATTATTTTTATGAAAAAGATATATTATCCTAAAAAATTAATTTTCAATTGTTTGGTTGTTGTTTATTTCTCATGTTCTCTTAAATATTTTTTTTTAAAAGAAAAATGAAACTAAATATCTTGAAGTGATTTTCTATGGACTCTGCAATAATCAATAAATATATAATTATATGTAATGCATATTGAATACATTTTCAACAAGTACATAATTAAATAAGGTAAAAAAACAAAGGAAACCTCTATACAAGTCTAATTATATTTAGAGATATTATAAAAAGTTGTTACAAAGCAGGTAGATATTCTCTCTTTAAAAAAATACATGACAACAATTTTTTTTTTTTTCAACAACATACATAAAAATATCAGAAGTAAAAACAAGTCGAGTCTATTGGAACATTATATTTTTATTACAGGTATGAACCAAATTATTTATCGTAATTGAGATACCCAGAACAATAACTTAGCAGTGGCTAAAAATTGAAATCCAAAAATATTCGAAGTTGTGAATTACATATAAATTTAGCAATAATGAATAATTTACTCTAGTGAATAAACAATTTGTTTAAAGATAGTCATGTTATCCTTGAAAAGAGGTATGAAGGCATCTATACTTCCATCACCTATGAAAGAAGGTAGAAGAAATAACATTCCCTCAGTTGGAAAATAAGATGGCATGAATATGTAAGGACTTCCTCCTCCAAAATCAAGATCATAAAACGGAATTCTCAACCAACTATCAACTTCTAAATTAGGGCACAGTATATGTTTGTTCATATCTGCTGTTGGAACCAACTCTTCTTCTTTGTTCTTCGCCTTAAGGGTAGCAAAGTCGATGAATGATTTGAAATAATTATCGTTCACATTTGCAATAGCCTCGTGAATGAGCATGGCTGCATGAGCTAATGGCTTGCACACCAAGTCTTTAACCCTAGAACTTGGGAATGCCCATAGCACCAAGTTGCCAAAGTACTCATTGGGTACTTTAGGGGTAATTCGCGTACGTCCATTAACAGAAATTCTAATATGCGTTTTTTCAAATCCATGAAGTGCTCGAGCCTTTGTTATGGTTCTCCAAAGATGAGCAACTAAGCTCTCAAAAGTGCTATAAGGCTTATTGTACGGTGAGGATAGAGAAGCTTTAGCTTTAATCTTGGAGAGAAATTCTAATGTGAAATGAACTTTATGGATTACAATATCGTCTACGATGTTATCAAGATGAATATCAGGATAATCTTTGACAAGCTTCTTGCTTTTAATCTCAACTCCTCTATGTTCAAACTCAAAATTCGGGGGATTTCGAGGTTTAAAAATGGTTCGATCATGAAACGGAAGAGGGCTAATGTCAAGTCCTCTAGTAGCTTTTCCCCAAGCAACTAAGAAATTGCTAGTGGATTGACCGTCAGCTACCAAGTGATGGGCTGTGAAGCCAATCACCAATGAGCCACAAGTGAACCTTGTGAGTTGAACTTGCACAAGCTCCTCTACATCATTCAATTTAGGATGAAGACTAAGTAAACTTGAAGAGGGCTTCAATGGCATGACTTGATCAAGTTTGTTATCAACCGATGCCTCAACTAACTTCACCCCTTTGTCATTAAGAAAAATGACAGGCTTACCATTTTCATTTTCTCCTAATCTTCCAGCCCACTCTCTATATTCTGATAAAGCCCTTTTAAGGCCAAGCTCAATAATAACATTTGTTGGCGTTGGTGGACGATAGGCATAAATGACTCCTATGTGGGTGTTGTAAGTGACCTTATCAAATACACTAAGAGGAATAGAGTGTGAGAATATATGAGGACTAATGATATTGTCTTCATAAATTGGCTTAACAATCTTTGTTTTTTCTACTTTCACCTTCATTTTTTTTTTTGTAATTTGTTTAGTTAAGCTAGAAAATTTAGAGAGAAATTTAAAGAAAGGTTTGTTATGAGTATACGCAGTATTGAGGGCATATATAGCTCCTCTTCGGATATAGTGAAGAGTTAATTAACTTATCCAAAACCCTATATGTGGTTGGTGATGATATGTCTCTAAAACCCAAAGGAAACGCGTAGGAGCTACCAACTTAATAATAATAATAATAATAATAATAAACATTCTATTATAATATATTTAGACATATGAACGTGAGAAGAACGAATACAAAGTTATGAAAATTTTGTATTAGTCAATCACCGACGATTACAATTTGTTTAAAGAATGTATAGTTGATTTGAGACTTTTATATATATATTTTTATAAGTTGATTTTTATTACATAATATAAAATTTTCATCTATTTAAAAAATAATTACTCTTATTTTAATTTTTTATAAATATATTTGAAATATAATTTCATGTTGTGAAAATATTTTAATTTATATAATACTTATTTTTTATTTTTTTTAATATTTTTATCTTATAGTTTAAACCTACTAAACAGAAACTTAAGAGAATTGATTGGATAATTTTTTATCTTATTTGATTTTGATATAGTTTAAATAATTTACAAATCGATATAATTATTTTAATTAAAATTATATTTATTCTAAACTGACTAAATCCAACTATGAAACCTATAGTATTAGTTTTTTTAAAAAAAAGTACAAAATTATCTAAAAAACAAGTTCTATCAAAATAATTAGCTTGATATTATTTTTTTGAAAAAAATATATAATTTTTCTTTTATTAAAAATTAATTTCATTGTGTTGTTTAATTATTCTGAAATTTTTATAACAAAATATATGAAATTTACATTAAAAATATATTTTAATGAATTTTACTCAATAATTTTAATATAGTATTTTTTTTATTATTAATAATTCAATTAATAATATTATTATTAAAAATAATAATATTATCAAATAATATTATTGTAATAGGGTAAAAAATCTAAATTAAATTTGGTTTGCATGTCGAATATAAACGAAATTAGAAAATTAATTATAAATAAATAAAAAAATTTATCTATGTAAAAAATTGTGTTTGAAGTGGGCGGAAAAATTGATTGAAAGGTGCCAAGAAAAATAAATTAAGTTGTGATGGCTGACTTTTTCATATTAGTTGTGATTCAAGCTGTTATTGCATAGAATCTGCGGAAAAATTTTGTCAATAATTGATATTGCTATTAAAACTACACTAGTTGGTGATGGCCTGAATGCCTATCATCTGTTTAGTTGGATTAAATTAATAAAAAATTATCAAATATAATTTTTAAGTGAAAAAATCAAATTATTAGATCAGTTTTCAATTCAACTATTTAATTATCTAAATTTATTTATTTGATTAGTTAGGAAAATGAGTGCTCATTAATAGATAAAAACTAATTAATTAAATTAAACTGATAAAATTCTGTTAAATCGATTCAATTAAATAAAATATTTACTTTGATTTAATTTAAGAATATAAAATTTTATTTATTTTTATTATTTTAAATTCAGCAAAAAATATTTATTTACCAAATTAATTGAGCGGACTAATATATTTATTATTTTAGATAAATAAATTAAAATGTGCTAATCAATAAACCAGGATGCATGGGGTGGATGGCTAATTAATTTTCACAGCAACTTCTTATGTATTCAATTTTAGGTATCTAAAATTTTTTATAAAAATTTATAAAATTTATAATTTGATAGTGTTTTATATAATGAATTCAATGATATATTTTTTATAATAAACAAAAATCAAATGAACAAAAAAAAATATATATTATAAATTTTATTTATTATATTTAACGGTCTAAATTTAATGTATTTATAATATATTTTTAGCTGTCCATTTAACGGTCTAAATTTAATGTATTTATAATATATTTTTAGCCGTTCATTTGATTTTTGTTTAGCATGAAAAATATATTATTGGATTCATTATATGAAACACTATCAAATTATAATTTTTATAAATTTTTATAAATTTTTTTTGATATCTAAAATTAGACACATGAGAAATTGCTATGTAAAAATACACAGAAACCCCTTCAACCCGTATATGAGTTGTTTAAAACTAAGATTTTTCCCATATTAATAAATCAAAGAAAAGAGAAAGAGAGAGAGACTTCGATCAATTATATAGGAAGTTAGAAATTGATAATAAATGTAACATTAAAAATATGTAAATATGAACTATTGCTTTTCATATATTCTTATTCTCTGACTCTTAATTTAATTTTTCTTTTTTTCTTCTTCTTCCGGGGAAGGTGGAAGTTGACTTGGTTTTGGAGCACATCATGAGTTGGCCATACGTTCAAACTCATGATATTAATTACCAACAAATTAAAGGTCTCAAATTTAAACTCTAAAAATATAAAGAAAATTACTGAAAGCATTTCTTTTAAAAGGGCTTGAAAAAAATTGATCCAAATTAATAGAAACAATTCGAATAGTAGGCGGAAAGTATCTAAAAACAAAAAAACTCATGATACTAATTAAAATAATCGAAAATCTACATTTTCATGCGGTAATTTTTGTTTTTTAAATATTTTAATTTATATAAATTAGTATTTATTATTTTTATTAAATTTAAAAATTATTTTTTAATATATTAAATATTAGTATAGAAAAATATATATAGATAAAATTATTGTACATGTGTTGGCTGAAAATATATATATATATATATAATAGAACAAGTCAATACAATAAAAAAAAATTCGTAGCAAACTTCTTGTTGAATTATAATTTTGACGATTTAGAAAAGAAGATGTAAAATGCATTATTAAAACATATTTAACCACAGAAAAGTTATAAAGAGTGCATGTTTTCTTTTGATCTTCACCCAACGCACCCAACAACCACCTAATTATTATTACCTGCGTCCGTAGTGAAATCGGTTTGGTTTGATTGATTTAAAAAATTATTACTAAATTAAATTAATATTTTAGGTTTAAAAAATTTTAAATCAAATTAAATTATCATTATAATTAAATCGTCAGTTTTAGTTTAATTTAAATACCTTAGATTTATCAGTTTCAAATCAAATATTTTTTTAAAAAATTATCATTATTTTATTATAAATTTAAGAAAAATATCAATAAAATATCGATAATAATTTTTTTTTTAAATAATTCAATATTATATAAATCAAAACTTGTCTATTTCATTAATTAGTACATTCAAAATTTATATTTTTTTCTCAAAAATTAATTTTTTTTATTTATCTTTAATTAATTTTTATGGATGGTATTTTTTAAATTCTAAATTAATATTAGATTAAAAAAAATATGGTTATATATAAAATAAAATCAAATATATTTAATTATAATAATAATATGTATATATATATAATTTCGGTTTGATTTAGTTTAAAATCAGAGAAAAATATTTAAATCGCAAATTAAACCATATTCCCAATACAATTACAAAAGCAAACTATAGTAAAACCAACTGATAAATTAATTCTTATTATATAATAATTTTCTATGATTTCAATTTAAATTAATAATTTTGATAAATTAATAAAATAATATTTTTAAAAAAATATTTACATAATTATTTATTTTTATTTATATTATAAATTAATAATTTATCAATATTACATATATAAAATATACTACGATATGTATTTTATTAAAATATAACTTTAAAAATTATTTTAAATTTAAATAATTATACTCATATTTTTTTTCTTTCATTTAATTTATATTCAATTTATCAAATATTTTTTTTTAATTTATTTAGTTCATATTTAATTAATCAAATATTTTATTTTATTTTATTTTAATTAGTTCATATTTAATTAATCATTTATTTATTTTTGTTCCATTTCAATTGATCGTAATTTTTTTGTTTAATTTATTTAATTTATATTGAATTGATTATAAGATTGGTAAAATATAATGAATTTTTATTTGATTGAATATATATTTATTAAATTATAAATATTTATTAAATTAATAAATTATTAATTTATCAATTAATTATTTTTTTAATTAATAAAATTAATTATTTTTTTAATTAATAAAATTAATTATTTTTTTAATTAAATTATATATTTATTTTTTTAATATTTAATTATTTTTTTAATGTATTTTCGTACGCTTTCTATTAGTTGCAAATCCTAATTTCCTTTGCATGGGCCCAGTAAATCCAATATTTTCAGCATGACCCCTCTTTTTCCTATTAACTTTCAACAAAACCCCAAAAAGTTTGAAACTCTCCACTTTACCACCATCATCATCACCATCACCGTGATAATCTTTGTTGCCATTTTCATCATAATCCTTATCATCACCCTCAACGATGGCCCCATTAACCAATCTATCAAGGTTGGACCCATAGTTGCTTCCTTGTTGCATGATGCGATTGATCTGATCTGGTCCCATTTTTACATACTCGATCGAGAATGCAATAAACTCGTCGAACTATTTCTTAGCTTGCGCGAGCTCTGAGTTTAGCATCTCGTTGTTCTTTTTTAATTTCTCGTTCTCATCAGATAAATCGACGAATTGCGCCATTGTTACCGTGGCATGACTTGATCAAGTGTGTTATCAACCGATGCCTCAACTAACTTCACCCTTTTGTCATTAAGAAAAATGACAGTTTTGTTGGAAAAAATATTTTACATCGAATAATGATAAAATAAATAAAAAACTTATAATTGAGTGGGTATTGAATTTAACACATGCTAATTGATTTTGTACAAGTGGGTTCCAACACTTACCCATTTATAAGTCCACTTATGTATGGGCCCATGGATTTTAATATGGTATCAGAGTTTCATGCCCAAACGGGTTAGATCCTGTAATCCATATTTGAGCCCCTGTTATTGTTGTTGGACTGATGATGATGCCAGTCCGTACCAAAGCTGAAGAAGAGATATCAGTCGGTTCATTTGTGAGCAAGTGTCAACCGATTTGTTGATGTTAGGCCATGAGCCAAAATCCGGTTACACTTGAGGGGGTGTGTTGAAAAAAATATTCCACATCGAATAATGATAAAATAAATAAAGAACTTATAATTGAGTGGGTGTTGGACTTAACACAAGCTAATTGGTTTTGTGCAAGTGGATTCCAACACTTACCCATTAATAAGTCCACTTATATATGGGCCTATAGATTTTAATAAGTTTCACCATTCTCATTTTCTCCTAATCTTTCAGCGCACTCGCTATATTATGATAAAGTCCTTTTAAGGCCAAGCTCAATAATAGCATTTGTTGGTGTTGGTGGACGATAGGCATGAATGATTGCTATGAATGGCTGCATGTAAAAATAATGAAAAAGTGAATATATATTCTCTAAAAAATAATCTCTTTAGAATTTGTAATTTTTCTTTTTTTATTTGATAAGTGTTGGTCTGAATACTATATTACATCTCATTCTACTGAATAAAGTTTATAAATTAATTATAGTGCTTAGCAGGTAAATATCGAGTTTTGTTGAATTATCTATCCAAACCCCAAATTAATTATAGACAAGTCTACATTAAAAATAGTTGTTTAGTTGTATTAAATTTTTTAACTTTCATAGTTAAAATTATGAACTCATTCAATTAATTTAGAAATGATTTTATAATAATTTAGAAAAAGATAATACAAAATAGTGCTTAAGAAATGAATTTCTAAAAAAAAAAATTATAAAACTCCTTATGAACTTCCATTTACCTCTCAAAAGAATAAATAAATATTCACAATGGAATTGTATATATTTATTAGATATATATTTCTTTTTTAGATGAATATCTATTTATTGTTCTCTATTTCTTTGCTTATGTGTCTTTACCGGTGAGGAAAATTAGATTTGCAGTTTATATTGGGAGATTACTTGAAAAAGTTTGAGCTCCTTAAAGTAATAAGAAATATTAAATTGAAAATTGTTTGTATAACAATAACATATTCTTCCTTGTTTATTTTCTTGAGTATTAATTATGGGGAGATATTTCATTGTATTCATTACTCATTTTATTAATTTTTTTCTTTATAAGAATTTCTATCAATTTAACTGTGAATTTTATAACAGAATTTACAATACTATTAGCTTGGAAATTGGATGCAAGGTTTTGATATTGTGTAGACAAAAAATTCTCCATTTTATTAGAATTTTATTACTATTTTAGTTAAATTTAAAATTTGTAATTAAATCATTAGATTAGTATCAACGTTATTATTTAATAAAATCATAAATTCAAATTGTAATAATCACTTCATGTAAAATTATCATATTAAAAAAATAATTGAAATTTGATTTTGGTTGGCATGAAAAATTTAAATATAAATGAAAGATATTTTAATTTTTTTATATAATTTTAACGGTAAAATAAATAAAATAATTAATTATATTGACAGAATAAAAAAATTTGAACTAATTAGTAAGATTTTAAAAAAATGAGAATAAAAATATTAATTAGATCATAATTTATGAACTAAATAATAATTTATTAAAAAATTAAAAAAAATAAAAATAAAATTCGAAATTTAAAAGGGACACGTGTCTCTTATCCAAATGTGATTCTGCCCTCTCTGTTATGTGAGTGTTGTAAATGACCTTATCAAAGGAATAGAGTGTGACATTATCGGAGGATTAATAATATTGCCTTCATAAATTGGCTTAATACTCTTTGTTTTTTCTATTTTCACCTTCACTTTTTTTTTTTTTTTTGAGGAATTTGTAGTTTAGTTAAGCTAGAAAATTTAGAGAGAAATTTAAAGAAAGGTATGTTATGAGCATATGTGGTATTGAGGGCATATATATATATATATATCTCCTCTTCATATATAGTGAATAGTTAATTTATACTCCTTCCATTCTTTTATATAAATCGTTTTAGAAAAATATATAAAAATTAAGAAATTAATTATTACATATTAATTTTAATATAAAATGACTAATACAGTTTTTTTTTTTTATCATCATTAATATTAAAGAGATTAAAAGTATAAATTTGATTTTAATTAGAGATAAAATTAAAAGAAAATAATAAATACAAATTTGAAATTTGAGAAGGACTTATAATTTTTTTTTCCCTACTTATATAAAAAAATTGAGGGATTACAAAACTTATATGTGGTTGGTGATGATTTGTCACTAAAACCTAAAGGAAACGGGTACAAAGCTGCGAATTCGAAAAAAAAAAATAATAATAGTAAACATTCTATTACAAATTAAACATGTGAACATGATTTGAGAATAGAAGAATGCAGACAAAGTTAGTTAGCCATTAATTTTGGAAAATTCACATATAAACCCATTATTATAAGTCTTTATTAATGGAGTAAATTTCCAATTTTTTTAAAGGTAATAAATATTCATTCCATCCAAAAAGTCTTAACTCTTTCACTTAACTTTGATCATGAAACTTTATAATAAATTTGATTCAAATTCAAACAATTTGAATTAATTCATAGTTATTCTATTGAACAACTTTTTGTATTTGTTAACTTAACTCGAATATGATGTATTTTATCAATTTAAACTGCAGTCTGTTTGATTTTAAATAAATTAATAAAAGTAATGAAACTTTAGCAGACAATGTGAATAGCATATAGATTTGCCGAGTAAAATAAGTCATTAAATATAAATTTTGATGTTCAATCTTATTATATGATCATGAAAAGAAAATGTGTGGGGAAGTCTTAGAGGTACAACAACAAAAACCTAAACATTTTAATAATTCAAGTTTTTCTTAAACGAGAGAGATTAGTGAGTCTAAAATTAAAATTTTTCATATATATATATATATATTAAGTGGAAATTAAACACTCGAAATTATATAAAAAATTAAATTTGTATAGATTAAGTGAAATTTTTTTTTATAAATTATTAAATGTTTTTTTTTTCTGAAATAATCGCAACCCACTTGAACATATTGATTACTCTCTCAGATAAGATAGACTTAATAAAGTTTCTTTTATAAATGGCTTTTTAAAATTAGTCTTTTTATGCAAAAAAAAAAAAAAAAAAGGTCTCTTCATGGTGCTTAGAAGCAAAGATATAAGAATTAGTTTTCAATATTTTCCAGTAAAATTTAATTAAAAAAAATAATTCATTTATAGATTAACTAATCACATGTGACCTTTTAATTATATAAGATTAATCTTCATTTATGTTTTGTGGCTGAAGCTAATACAAAAAAAAAAATTAATATGATGAAAATTCGAATATGAAACCTTCTATTTCATTATGAATTGTCCTCATTAAAAAATTCAGCGAAATTTATAATGTTGAGCGAACCTTTGAGTTGGTTTGTTAACCCTTTGAACTCAAGTTATATGGGAAAGTATATCCCAGCTAAACCAACTTTTTTTTAGCTCATTTGAAGCCCAAATCAAATTTAAAATGTGCATAAATTAATTGTTGTGGAAAAAAGGTATGAAGGCATCAATGCTTCATTGGCAAGTTGCGTGATTAAATTATTGGCAACACAAGGAAATTCTAATTTTTTGTAAATGACAGTCGATTCAAAAATAATATTCTGAATTAGGAATTCAGGAGAAAAAAAAAAAAAAAAAAAAATCAAAGTATGCATTAACCATATCCACGGCCATGGTCCACTATAGAAATATTGATTGATTGTGATTATAGCTATCTACCCCCGCTGAAAGTCTTTCATAAATAATAATTAATCTCCCTCTATTCTATTGTATGCTAATGTAATTATCGTTTTATACATTCAATCAATCTCTTATTAATATATATTAAAAGATTATTATGACATTATGTAATACAATCTAAATGATCCTATATATCATCTTAAGAAAGTAATTAGGCATGAATATAAAATAAATAAAAAAAGAAAGGAATTTTTTTACTTGAATTTTAATTTTATCGGTGAAATTCGAATTCTGACTTTTATTTTTATTAGAAAATGGAAAGTTGTAAGAAAGAGAAAAAAAGGGAAGTGATATATGGAATGAAAAAATATTTATCTTATTCTGTTTAGCACATTAAAAATAAAATAATAATTAAGGAGAAGGGAGGATAGTTATAAAAATAAAAATATTTCCCTAAAAATAATTGAAATTTTGTACACTAAAATTTAGAGGGTAATGAATTTAAACTATTAGAAGAGAAATGATGGAAAATCGTTAAACTCATTTCTTCTTTACCTTCTTAAAAAATTAGAATGCCCAATAAGATAAAAAGAGGACACCTCTAGCTAGTTTTGCGTAAAGGGATTAGGTTCTTATAATACGAGATAGCTTAGAACTCTAAGGGGGTGTTTGGCTAAATATCTCTAATTGTTAATTGTTAATATGTGCATCATCAATTGAAAAAATTTCTATTGTTTGATTAGTCAATAAAAAAATTCTGATTGTGATAAAATTTCCTTTTAATCGGCAAATTTTATAAGCAACTATAAGCTGTTTGTATGGATATGTGATTTTGCAATTGAACTTTTACACTAATTACACATTTGATAATTGCTCTACCAAACTTTCTCTAATTTAAATGGATAGTCGAAATCTGAATGACTTCGACTTAAATTTTTAAACTAAACTTTATTATAATAAAATATCTATAAATTAATATTCGATAAATTAATAATTTCTATTATATAATAACTTTTTATAATTTCGACTTGAGTTGACTAAATTAATACTCGATTAATTAATATATTTTTCACAGAGGTTTTACTATATGTAAGTTTGATCGATTATATTAAATTTAATCAATAATTTCAAATTCAAATTAAATATGGATTGAGAATTGGAATAGAATAATTTTAACCCAAATGGATATTAACTAGCCAATTTTCTTATGTATTTTCATTATGTCATAAAAGCAGCATTTTTGGAGCAAAAGGTCTCTTGTGTATTTTGATATTGGTGTTAATTAAATTCAGACGTCCATTTTTAGATTGTTTTATCTTAACATTAGATTATATGATGAAGTTGAGATTAAATTAAACATTGGAGTGTTTTATGTTGATGTGATTTTTAAATAATAACATATAAGCACCACATTTCAATGCTTAGAATTGCAAAAGAGCAAATAAATCTCTTAATTATTTTAATTTCCTTAATTAAATCTTTTTACTTAATTATAATGTAATTAAACACCTAAATTTTTGAATTTAATTCAAATAAGTCCAATTTGAAGTTTCTTTTCAAATTGAGTCTATTTGAGCCAAATTAAAAAATTTAGATACTTATTTATATTTTTAACTTTTTTTTTTTAAATTAACCTTATATATTTTATTTAATTTTTCATTATACAATATATTTTTTTTATCCATTTTAGTTTAATAAATAAATAAATCATTAATAATATTATGTTTGGATTATGTATTTTAGAATTTATGAAATTATAAATTATTTTATTTTATTTATCTTTTTAGTAATAAATAGTATCATAGGTAAATAAAAAAATTTCTCGTATATAGAATAATTTTAATAATTAAACCTAAATTAATAAAAAATTAGTAAACTCATTTACCAATTAAACTAATATTTAGAGTTAATTTTATTTTATTTATTATATTAAATTAAATTATTTAAATTAAATGATATTTAATAATAAAAAAATATAAAATCATTCATTTATTAAAACACATATCTTATATTTTCTTATTGTTTTGAGTTTAATGAGAATCTTTTTCTTATTTATAAATTTAACTAGAAAAAAAATGAATTGAATTTATTTAAATCAAATTAAAAAATTTAAGGGTTATTTGAACCACAATTAAATAAAAAAATTAACATAATACATGAATTTATTTGGCCCTATACCCTAAAATCTCTTTTTTTTTTTGCCCCCTTTGATTACAAACTTACTTAAAGACAAATTAGATAACCAGAAATATATTAAGAAGGAGCATTGCCAAACTAAAATATATTGGATATGAGAATCTCAAGTTTTTGCCAAACTAAACTAGAACCTGATCTCATTATTTTAGAGAATGTTTCATAAAAACATGCTTAAATATTTTAGAGATTCCAACTACCAAGATCTCTAAAATAATAAAATAAAAATATAATTACTTTCTTTCTAGTTTAACTGTATACCCCTACATCACTTTACTATATAATGAGAAGAGCCATGCTAGCTAAATATAAATGCTCAAATCAAAACCTTCTTCTCTCTTGTTAGCTATATAAAATGCTTAACTAAAATATATATAAAAGCCAAAGATCAACAACCATGAATTTGGAAGTATAAGGATTTATGAAGGCAATATCAATCCTACTATAGCCTCACATTTTATTCCTTTTGAGTATATTTGATAAGGTTACATTTAACAACCACGTAGCAGACATTTATGCCTATTATGTCTACCAACCCCACCAAATACACCCATATGAACATGGCTTAAAAGGGTTTTATCAGAATATAGAGAGTGGGCTGGAAGATTAGGATAGAAAATGAAAATGGTGAAACTTTCATTTTTCTCAATGACAAAGGGGTGAATTTAGTTGCAGTACCCGTTGATAGCAAGCTTGGTCAATTCTTGCTCTTACAGCCATCTTCATTTTACTTAGCCTTCACCCTAGTTTGGAGGATGTGGAGTACATATTGTAAGTGCAGCTCTCAAGGTTCACTTGCGGCTCATTGGCAATAGGAGTAGTCACATCCCATCATTTGGTAGCTGATGGATATTCCACCATCAAATTCTTGGTTGCTTGGGCGAAAGCCACCAAAGGAACTTGAAATAAACTCTCTTTCTCTTCATGATCGAACTATTTTTAATCCTCGAAAACCTCCACATTTCGAACTTGAACACAGAGGAGTAGAGTTTATAAGTAGCAAGAAGCTTGACAAATATCTTCCTAATAATAATTTTGATAACTTTGTGGATGACATTGTAATCCATAAAGTTCATTCCATATTGGAATTTCTCTCCAAGCTCAAAGCTAGATCTTCTCCATTATGTCCAAATAATAAGCCTTGTTAGTTGCTTACCTATGGAGATCCACGACAAATGTTCGAGAACTTAATGGATTCGAAACAACCCATGTTAGAATTTCTGTTAATGGTCGTAGTCGAATGAGCCCAAAAGTACCAAACGAGTACTTTGGTAACTTGGTAACTATGGGCATTCCCAAGTTCTAGGGTTAAAGACCTATTGCATAAGCCATTATCTCATGCAAAGAAATTCATTCACGAAGCCATTGCAAATGTAAATAACAACTACTTCAAATCATTCATTGACTTTGCTACCCACAAGACAAAAAAAAAAAAAAAAAAATAGAACTGGTTCGGACCACGAATGTTAACCTTATTTGGAGATTGATAGTTGGCTAAATTTTCCATTTTATGAACTTGATTTTGGGGGAGGAATTCCTCATATATTCATATTCAATCTTATTTTCCAAATGAGGGAATGTTCTTTCTTCTACCTTCCATCATAGGTGATGGAAGCATAGAAGCCTTGGTATTTCCAGAACAACTTAGCTACCCTCAAAAATGATGGGGTGTTGAGTTCAAACTCTAATAGATTTAGTAAAAGAATAACTTGATATTCCAACAACTAAGAGATAGTATTATATATCTTAGTGACTAAATTAGGGATAATTTTTTTTTTTATAAGAATCGTTAAACAGTAATTTTTGTCCACAAGATTTGAAAGGAATAATAAGACTATAACTAGTCGATTGAATGGTTACGCCAATATTTTGAAGTTAATATACTTGGTCAAAATTTAAATTGTTGTCCTAAATTTTAGCAAAAAGTTTGATTAAATTTTCATACTTTAATTTTTTTCCGATTAAATATTCTAACTTTGATTTTTAAATCAATATGTCCCTTAATTTTAATTTTTAATCAATTTATTCCAAAATTCAACAATCTTTATTCGAATTTTAGAGTTCTACATTATCTATAATATATATAAAAACACAAAATGAATCGAATCAAATCGTTTTCGATTTAACAATGAATTTAGAGATAGCAAAAAAAAATTTAAAAAATAATCTTCATATCTTTTGATAAAATTTTTTATGATATAATAGTCAAAATGTTAAGCTCAACCACAAAGAGAATTTAGAAATTGTTGGTAATAAAACTGTTTGAACATTTATCTTTTTAGAGTAAAATACTAAAAATTAGAATTAAAGGATTAAATAGAAACTTAAAAGTATAAGAGTCCAATCTTTCAAAAAAATAAAACAAAATACAGGAATTCAATTTAAACTTATTTTTGTGCTAGAGTGGAAACAAAAACGACAAGCCGTCCAATTTATAGACGTGTTTCTACTTTTCATTAGAATGACAAATGAACCGACAAGTCGCAAAGCAACTAATAATGAGCTGACTGTAGGACAGTGAAATGTTTTATGGCAGTTATTCAACTACCGGTCGTAAAGTTTCTAGACAACTATGGTACAACTTTACAATAGTTACATTTGATCGTTATAATGCCACGTCAATAATGGAACCCACATGAGAATTATTACACACCACTAGATAACTGGGACCCATACCAAAACCATATCTAAGTACATAAATAAATAAAATAAAATTCGTTTCTTTAATTTCCCGGCAAGATTTATAAACGCTTCAAAAACCCTAATATTCTTTTTTTATTTTTTTTGTCAATTTCCACCGCAATTACCATCCGCCACCACCAGCGCTACAACCACCATTTTTGCTCTCTCTCTCTCGCTCTATCAAAACAAATCAAGTTACTTCAAATTCCATTACTTTGTTTACCCATTTTAGTTGCACAATAATAACCATTTTAGGATTTTCTTGGATTGAACCAACAAACCTCATAAATTGAATCAAAATCCATTAATTTGTATACACACTTGTAAAATTTTTCAAAGATTTTCAAATTTCATTACCCACTCTGTCAATCTTTCCTATAGTTTCTTGGTTTTAGTCGTTTGACGAGAAACCCACCTCAGGTTTCTCATTTTTTATCAAGCATTTCTATCTTTTTGGTTCTTTAATGGCGGAGGATAGAAATGGAGACCGCAGTGATGCAAGTGATTACACTTCTGAGGATGAGGGAACAGAAGATTACAGGAGAGGAGGATACCATGCGGTTCGAATTGGGGATAAATTCAAGAATGGACGTTATGTGGTGCAGAGCAAGCTTGGTTGGGGCCATTTCTCTACTGTTTGGCTTGCTTGGGATATACAGGGATTGGTACGTTAATTTTTATGTTAGCTTTTCTTTTTTCCTTTCAGGTCAGTGATTAGAATGTTCTAGTTTGGTGGGGGAGAATGTTTGGGAAAAGAAAAGGTGTAAAAAATGGAATTTTGTGGTTTTCTGTGTTTTGAGTATTACTTTGATTGGTTGCTGAGAAAGCTCAGGAAAATGAATAATGGTGCGACACATGTCAATGTAGAACATTGTATTCTTTGTATAATTGTCAATATATACTACATTATATTCACTTTGTTAAAGGAAAGAAAAATGTCAATGTTTAAGTTACAATATCAGGGGTGATTAGATGTTCTCTTGCTTTAGCAAACCAAGGAGAGGACTCTAACGAGCCATTATGATTGTGCATGAAGCTTAATTCTGTTGAAGTTTTAGTTTCTTAAGGTTTAATGAAGGTTTTAAAGCTCAACAAAGTTGATTATTTTTGTGGATTTAATTGTTTTTATTCCTTTTTGTAGTCCTTCAAGATGTAGTTAGCAAGGTGCTCTCTTTCTATGGTTTGTTTTTTACTCTCATGCTAGATACTGATTCTAGCACTTCTCATTAGTTTTAATTGTTCATCTCCTTAATAACATGAGAAATTCATTGTTTGTAGCGATATGTAGCTTTGAAAGTTCAAAAGAGTTCTCAACACTACACTGAGGCAGCAATGGATGAGATAAAGATCCTTAAGCAGATTGCCGAGGGAGACCCAGATGACAAAAAATGTGTCGTGAAGCTGTTGGATAATTTTAAGCATTCTGGGCCTAATGGACATCATGTATGCATGGTTTTTGAGTTCTTAGGAGATAATCTGTTGACCCTTATTAAGTATAGTGATTATCGAGGGCTTCCTTTACACATGGTCAAAGAAATATGTTTTCATATTTTGGTGGGTTTGGACTACTTGCATCGGCAGCTTTCAATTATTCACACTGATTTAAAGCCAGAAAATATCTTGCTTTTGTCAATGATAGATCCATCTAAAAATCCTTGTAACTCGGGCACGCCTCTCATCCTCCCAACCAACAAGAATAAAGTTGTTTCTGAATCTGCTGCTTCAAAATACAGTAAGAGTTCAAATGGGGTCTTAACCAAGAATCAGAAAAAGAAAATTCGAAAGAAAGCTAATAAGGCATCACAGACTTGTGCACGGGAAGAACCTTCTGAGGATGTTGATCCTGAAACACCTGGTGCAGAAGATATCAATATTGATGCAAAATCTTATGAAGATTCTGTTGATGAACAATCAAATAGTTCTGCGATTAAAGATGAAATAAAAAAGAGTGAAGTAAAAAAGGATGCTTGTCAAGAAAAACGTGGTCATAGAAGGGGCAGCCGTTCCACAATGCAAAAGCTGTTGGCAGCAGTTGCTCTAAAGTGCAAATTGGTTGATTTTGGAAATGCTTGTTGGACATACAAACAATTTACAAGTGATATTCAGACAAGGCAGTATAGGTGTCCAGAGGTTATTCTCGGATCTAAATACTCAACTCCAGCAGATCTTTGGTCTTTTGCTTGTATTTGCTTTGAGCTGGCCACTGGTGATGTTCTCTTTGATCCTCATAGTGGTGACAACTATGATAAGGATGAGGTATATGAATATCATAGAATCCCACCCTTCCTCTGTTGCATCTTTGCTGCTGTCCTATTCATTTAATTTCTATAACTTCTTTTACAAATTAAAAAGTGGATGGTTTTGGTGAATGATAATCTATATCTTGCTTAGACAATTCATTTGGATTTATAAAGAGTATCCTTAAGCTGCTGTGAATATGAGTTGTGCATTTACTATAAGTAACTGTATCTCGGTTCATTTTAATAGGACCCTGTCCTGGTCTCGGTTCATTTTAATAGGACCCTGTCCTGGTCAAGTATACACACTAGAAATTAGAAAAAGAAAGAAAGACAAAATAAAACACAAAATAGGGAAAAAGAAAGCATCCTTGGAGTTGGATGATGTCACATACTTTTTAGACAAATATATCTTTTGGTTCTCTTGTCATTCTCAAATATATACTAGTGTACATGATTATTGCCCCTGGTATTTTTCTATCTGTGCTTTCTATTTTTAGATTGCTAATTAAACACGCTTTCCAATCTCTTTCTTCCAATATAGTTAACGATCTTGATTGCTAAACTTATTTGCTTTACAAAGTAGAAAATAGAGCAGAGGGTTAGCATTTTTTTTTTGCTTCCAATTAACCCTTGTGGCCTTGTTTGGTATAAATGAAATCCTCAAAATTTATGGAATTTTATGATTTCAGGTTTGGTATAAATTAAAATGTTCATTTTACTCGCATGAATTTTATTTTATAGAATTCAACATAATTGAACCAAATTCTATCTGTAAATAAATTATAGACTTCAAATTCATTTATGCCAAATAAGGGATAAATATTGTATGTTTTGGATCAAGTATGCCTCTCTCTCTTTCTTTGTGTCTTAATTTACCAGTTGGTATTTACAGGATCACTTGGCGTTGATAATGGAGCTTGCTGGCATGATGCCACGTAAGGTAAGACTGCTCCAAGTATTTTGCTGTTTTTAAGAGAAAAAAAAGTTTAAAAAAAAGAAAATAAAAGGAATCATGTCCATTATGCACCTATGCAAGGTGATTTCATGAAGATATTTTGAAAATGCTAACTGCTTATATGCAAATTCAAATAGCAATATGGTTCTAGGTTTTATAACGTTGCTCAAACTGTTAACTCTGCCAAATGCCAATTATTACCTCAGGTTGCATTAGGGGGTCGCTATTCACGGGATTTCTTCAATAGAAATGGAGATTTGAGGCACATCCGGCGGTTGCGTTTTTGGCCTCTTAACAAGGTACTTATGGAGAAGTACGTTTTCAGTGAGCAAGATGCAAGTGACATGGCTGACTTCCTCATTCCCATCCTTGATTTCGCGCCTGAAAAGAGGCCCACAGCAGCTCAATGCCTTAGTCACCCATGGATTGCTGCAGGACCCTATCTGCTTGAACCTTCCTGGCCTCCTGTTCAACTGCATGCAACCGATGGGAATATGTCTATGAACAAGAATGAAAGGGATGAGAGGGAGGCCATGGAAGCTGGAGTGGGGAATATAGCTATTGATAGAGCTTCAAAGCCATCCAAAGAGGCTGCTCAACCTGCAGTCAATTCTTCAAAGTAGACATAACGAAAGTATCCGCAGCATAAAAAAAAAAAAAACCCTTCATCGTTTCTTCTTAACATCGCTGTGCCACAAACGGCATGCTTTCGTTGCTAGGTATTTAGCTTCCCAAATTCATTGGAGTTTGATATTTTGCTATGGCGAGACGATTTTGAAAGTCTAATTTGTCATAGTGTGGATGATGATAAGTTTTGGAAATTAGGTTTCTCAAGTGTCTTTAATTTGATTTTCGATTGTACAATTTACAATGTTCTTTGAACTGATAATCGTGTATCAAGCTTCTAGGGTAGCTATTATTGTGAGACTTGGATTGGGATTTTGCAATTGCAGTTGTGCATTTGATTGCATTTTTTTTTTCCTTAGGTGTATTGTGAACATGGCTGATCACTGACTCACTGTATGGTTGCAACAGTTATCTTCACCCCCGATTAAAAGCAGGAACTTGGTATTGGTTACTGACTGACTGGGAAAATATTTTTTATTAATCGACTTTGTAGACTGATACATGGGGATCTGTTTACGATTTCTTCCTTTTTTTTTTCCTACTGTTCTGCGAGCAATGTGGAGTAGTTGCCTGCAAATGGTACATCCTTGATGGTCACTGTGAAACTGAAAGGTTCAGTTTTAAAATGAAATACCCAAAAAGGGTTAATTTGAGGGAAACTGAAACTGAATATACTAGTATCTTTTTAGCAGAAGGCTTTTCGGTTTGATATAGTGCTTCGGTTATATATGAGGTCATTGAGTATTTGATTTTTTTTTTTTTTGTTTTTGAGTGGGGAGGGAGGAATCTATTCTAAACTACTTGTTATATATTTACCATTTAATTATATTTCGATGTGCCAATATTTGAATTTGTGGCCGATAAAGAATTATCAAAAATAAAATGATGTCAAATTGAACACGCAAATATTAAAAAGAAAAAAAAGGGGAGACATGAAGGTGATAATTATGAATGCATAAATTTCTACTTTCAAAGGATCCTTCAATTAATTCAACGAGAATTACCTCAAAACAGAGTTTAAGATGAGAAAACATAAATTCATAACCTATAACGGAAATTTCTTAACGCCATTATATTCCAATTGCAAAATGCTAATATACATTTGAGAAGCAGGTTCCCGTTTCACTGCTGCAATGGTTAAAACCTTTTCTTTCAAGAATACATGGAAGCTCAATTCACTTCTCTAGCATATTCCAAAGCCATGAAACTCCATTCTTGCAGATTTTGTTGGAGAAATGATATTGCTCTTTATATAATTACCAACAAAATCATCAAATGATCATCTATACCAAGTGATCAAAATTATTTTGGCCCTAAAACGCTTAACCTTTGAAATGACCTGAAAATACCAAAAAAACAGCATTAAGTTCAGGTTTCATGGACTTAAAATTCATGAATAAAGATTCATAAACCTCCGAATAATTGATATTTTTAAGGAGCTCAACTGGATTGCATTTGAATTTAAAGTAAGAAATGAGATTTATATTTTATTGATAGAATTGCAAACTGATAATCAGCCAAAAAGAAAACTTACCTAACTTGGATAGTTGTTTAGTTACAGTATTTTCCTAACCCTGAGATACCAATACATCAGAAAAAATGCCACAACAGCGCCAAAAATTATCCCAGCAGTTGTCAGCCAAAAGGCAAACTGCAACAAGAACGTTATGGTACTATCAGTTGTTTTCAGTAAAATCTAAAATGAAAATGCTAGAGTATAATGATGTCTAAACTTTTGGATGAACATACCACGTGCTCTTCAAGATAGGACTTCAAGTTCATGCCAAATATACCTGCAATCAGGAAATGATTCCTCACGTGAGAATGCAGCAAAAAAGATTCATTGAGCAACAATAGAATAAATAATTCATTGAGCAACAATAGAATAAATAATTCTTTGTTCGGGTGTTTATAATATTGAACTTGTCATGAGTTTTTACACATCATAAGTTTCCAACACTCGCACCTTTGCAATTTGACCTAAATGTAACAAAATGACAGAACAGGATAGTGTATTTCTTCTCAGGTTCACTTGTTGAAAAGACCCCCCATTTCTTTGTAAATGTACAGCAATTAGTTTTAAGGAACATCCAGTGGTTGGTAAAATTTGTTCAGAATACAAGAAGGAACAATTGAAAAGAAAGATCTCTGTTGCCAAAACTGCATCCTGGGCATTAAGAAGTAAGCACTGAATTATTTGCATCCAGACACTTTTTGATTTCGAGATGAGTACTATGATAATCAAACAGCATAATTAACTCCTGAAATGTATATATATAACTTTCTGGCCAGCATACATTGTTTCATTTTTTGAGCTACTGAATTCTGAAATGATACACTAAAGTTATCCAAACACCATTCTAGAGTTTGTTATGAAGTACGATATAGTAAAACCTCTATAAATTAATACTCGATAAATTAATAATCTCTATTATATAATAATTTTCTCTGGTTCCGGCTTGAGACAATAGATTAAATTAATAAGATAATACTTTTCCGAAAATTCATATATAATTATATGGTCTCATTTATATTGTAAATTAATAATTTGTCATTAATGATTTATCAACATTATATATATAATAGATTATGATACTTTATTAAAATACGAGTCTATTGCTACTTATTTTTTCTTAGAATTTAAATCTAATTGGATTTCATTTTTAATTTTTCTTATTGCATTTAGAAGTTCTTAGGTTGAATTCTCTAATTTTTTTGTTCAACTTATTTAATTCATATTCAACTTATAACATAATTTTTTGTTAAATTCATATTGAATTGATTATAAAATTAATAAAACACAATAATTTTTTAGTTGATTAAATATTATTTTTTGAATTGTAAATAATTTTTTTAAATTAATAAATTATTAATTTATTGATTAATTAATATCTCTTTTAATTAATAGAATTTACTAGTCCTAACGTTATTAATTTATAGAGGTTTTACTGTTTACCCAAAGAATGGTTTTCATCAATGCCATCGGACGCTCGTCAAATGCCCAGACAGTCAAAGGACATTCACATATAATATGAAGTCAATACTAGATATTAAGTTCACATCTGGTGGTGGACATACCAGCAACTAGAGCACCAACTGCCACACAAAATGCCCCAACCTGGAGAAGTAATTCGACTCTGCTCACCTCAAGCCTCCGTGAGCTGAACAAGAAAAGAGTAAAAATTCAGAATCACAGACGTAAGAGGCACAATAAATTACAAAACATTTTACACTGCTGAACAATTTTAGAACTGATTCAGAGTTAGCATTTGATTCAAAGAAAATATTCCCACTGGTATGACTTTTGTTTGGTCTGACTAATTTTATTTAAAGCATGCGTCCATAAAAATATTTATGTTCTCTACATCAGAATTTTTTCTTTTATGTTCTGGCCAAAAGCCTTATATTTCGGCCTGAGTGTGTTTGTACATATGCAAAGTATACGTTTCTGTTCTGTGTTTTAAAGCATAAACTTTATGTTCACTTAATAGAACTAATAATAATAATACAAACAACTAAGCCAAGTCAGGTTCCTTAAAGTAGGGAGATGCTGAGGCTTTGTCATTTTGGAAGCATCTGAGAATGACTCAGAATAGATAATTGCAGAAGTAGTGGAAATGTACTGAGCAGAATACTAACAAAGGTCGCAAAAGCCACGGCAGCGAGAAAAGGACAAAAAAAATTTATAATAGTATCCAGAGTCCATACCTTAGATTAACAGCAATTGAATCTTCCATTTCTTTTGCAGAATCAAGAAGTCGTTCTGCCTGACCATGACATGATTCACATCTGCAAAAGCACTAATATGATGTCAGAATGCAGTAAGTGACAATCAAAGTCTGGGTTAATTCTTAATGCACACCAGCTTATTGGAATCCTCTTGAAACACTATCTTTTCGTATTTTTTCCTTTTGTGGGGCAACACTTCTTGAGAGCTTTTCCTGGTTCTTTATGTAGAGCTAAAACGAAAAAAAAAAAAAAAAACTTATTTCTGAACACATCTGAATTTTTTGGAAAATATTAAGAAAACCACAACCTTTCAATATGGGAGTTTGCATATAGTAGAAAATTTTGAAAAAAAAAAAAAAGAAAAAGTTATCTTCGATGCTTAAGGCTTTGTTTGGTGCATTAATTATGCAAAGAAATGAAAAGAAATTAAATTAGGAAAATGAAGAGAACAAAAAAGAAAAGAATTCAAATTTCCCTTGTTTGAATTTTTTATTTGCATAGGAAGAAAATGTAAATTCATTTACAAGACATTTACCTTTCTAATCTCATTAAAAGAAAAGTAATGAGGAAAAAAGCAGGATGTTTTTGTATTTTGCATTAAAAACACTTTAAAATTTTTTATTTCTCTCCAAAATGAAGATAAATTTTTTTCTCCTAAAACTTTAATGAGAAAATCATATTTCCTCTTATTTCTTTCCTTTTTTTTCTCTATTTGTTAACCAAATGAAAGAAATTCCTTCAATTTCTTTTCTTTTCTCTCCATTTCTCTCAAAACAAACAAGTAGTTGTTATTAGACTAGCTTATTCCCTTCTGCCCTTCGAACTCTCTCTCTCTCTCTCTCTAATTGATCCAATACTTAACTACATTTACAAATACAGCACTAACATATAAACATTAAAACTTCCATTCCAATCAATGTAGTTTCATCGGCTTATAATCATCCAGCTGGACCTTGTAGGTTTATAATCATTCCGCTTGACCTTGTCTAAGGCAACCATGTCATCACCATGGAACTTTTTACACATTAAAAGACAGAACAATGACTAAGGAAATATTGATTCACAGTTATCTGAAGGTAAGACATCGACATTGAGCCGCAGTTGACTTTGAGATCATTTTAACAACATTACTACTGGTTTCTCTATCTCTCTCCCTCTCAATCTCTCTCTTTCTCTGTTATATCTTTTTTCATCTTTTATTTTTAGCACAAGTTAGAGCTGATGCCTCTAAGATATCTTCCCAGCTTAGCACTTGACCGCATCTTATAATAAGAAAAGTTGAGAGATGAATTCCTAAAGAGAATCCAAATGCCATTAGAGAAAAATATGTACATAGACCACCTCTACTACATGCTCTAAAACCAAATAGAAGCAGGAATAACCTTTGAAGATAATTTTCCAAAAGCATCTCAATTTCTTCCTCCTCCTCTGCAAATTACAAAATCAAACCTCTATTAAAATTTTATGCACATTGAGACATTGCTAAATCTAGTATACAAAGACAACTTAAATGGCCTACCCTCTGCAATCTGCTTTTCTAAGGGAACAGAGCATTCCACATCGTCATTTCCCTTTACAAGAGTGCAGTTTCTTCCCATTATACAGATACGCCGTATTTCATGTGGGTCCTCCAAAAGATCAAGCAACATTTGGCTAAGAGCCTCTGCCCTTGAACCTAATTCAACCTTCCATATGCAAGTCAAAATGTAAGGATCAAAGACCATTCCACTATCAGGAGATTTATTCCAAGAGAAAAAGCTATACCAATGCTTGCTTGCTAATACGGAGTTCCTCCAATATGCAAGCTGTTAGCCGGTTGGGTAAGACTTCTAGAAGAGCTTGGACCTGAAGCAAACAGCGAAGGATTAATCATAATTACTGAACATTTGAAGAAGGCCACAATCTAGACTTTCAAATCCAAGAACATGTAACATGAATATAACATCAATCTAGAAACACAAGGTTCATCAAATTCTATTAACAGAAAGAAGTTTCTTTCCTGGGAATAAGTCAATGAGTTAAACAGTATGCATCTCGATGGAAGAAAAATGAAGTTATCCCCATTGCCAAGTATCATCCCATTCAAACAAATGAAACCATTGGGGAAAATTAAGTCGAAGTCAGGTAGAATGCATCTGTTTGTATCCAAGCAATTGACTGTGAATTTTTTTCATTAATTTTGATTTTGAGACTATGAAACCTTATGACTAATACTTGAGTGGGACAATAATCATCACCACAAAAGGAGGAGCATGACTAATCCTTGAGTGAGACAAGAATCACCACCACAAAAGAGGAGTATGACTAATCCTCGAGCGAGACAACAATCACCACCAAAAAGGTGGATTATCTTAGAAACACTGGCATCTTTCTCCATTTTCATATTCTCCCCTATAAATAATCAAATTTTGAGTGGCAAAAAGAATGGAGTGTGTGGGAGTTGTCTGTTGAGAGAGAGAGAGAGAGAGAGAGAGAGATGTTCACCATTGAAAAGAAAAACAACACAAAATAACCTTCAGCAAATCATTCCATGATGAGAACTTTCTTTTCAAAAGTAGAGGCATTTGAATTTGTAGAAAATTAAATTGCTTTTTTTGTGAAAAATGAAACATGAAAGGTCATTTAGAATGTAAGGCCCAGCCTAATCCCTTACCACCCCTTTTTCGTTTCATATAGCACCTGAATGCATTCTTTAAAATATCATTTAAATAGACAAACAGCGCCATTAGGCATTACAAACAAAGGGCCATCAGAATCCAGTGCATTGGTCAAACCCTGGTCTTTTTTCATTAATATGTAGATCAAGGATGAATACAACTAGTTACCATTTAAGAACAATTTGGCCATAACAAAAAATCAAACAGGGAAAAGACAAAAGAAAAAAAATGAAAAAAAAAATACTCACTATGTTCCATACTCACACGAGGTTCAACAGCCATTAGTCTCTGTTCTAGACGCTGAACTCGCGAAAGTAATGCTGCTTCAACAACCTGAAAATTTAAAAACGATAAGCATCTTAAAACCCGTATGAATAAAGAAAATATAGTACAAAATCAAAGTACTGTGAGAAACAAGTGATAAAAATCATATGCTATCACAATTTCAAGCAAATGCACAAGAAGCATACAATAGGAATCCACCTTAGACGGAAAGCAAAATAGATAAAGTGTAAATATGCACAGATTGGCGGAGAATCATGAGATATGAACTCTGCTTTCCGCAAAAAATAGTACCCCTAAATTTGTAGCCTTCAGTTCCAGTGATGAACAATCTACTCTGTGAAGGTCCACTTGTCCACTCTACTCATATGTGCATTTGCATGCAAACACACATGTGAGCCCACAAATCCACAGAAACACACACAGAGGCAGCAAGAGCAAGACATGCTTAAAGGGTGACAATCCAAGCTCATGTGTGTACTTGTAGAAAATGATACATTTAAGGTGAATAAGTGAATTAAATTAGAAAACAGACTCCATGCAGCAAGCTCTTCTTAACAATGAAAACTTTACACCTTCGTGCTTCAATCTCAATTCATAGATATCTTAGAGCTATTCAATGCACAATGTGAGCCTCTTTCTTGTCCCTTGATTGTAAATAGAAGAAGTCCATTGGACATACAAAAGGAAGAAAGCTAGATTTGGTGCATATGAACTTTGAGTTATTCAACCTTCCAAAATTAGAAATGCAGCCAGACTGACCTCAAGCTCAAATGGCATGCATGGACCTCCATTGATGTTTCTGGGATTTATCCGAGGCAACAGTGTATCTATAAAAGCTTTTCCTCCTTTACTAAAAAGGATTAACACATGCAAAAAATCTTCCATTGTTAGTTCAATTCAGAAAATACAAATAAATAAATGAGATGCTTAAATAAGAAGAAGAGAGGAGGAGAAGAAGGTGGAGGAAATAACTTGCCGGTTATAGTCAAATATAAGGACATGCTCTTGCATTGCTATTGCTCTCAATGAACCCAGATTTAACAAGATAGCATGCTCGCGAACCTAGAAGCATTTCCAATCAGTTAATTATAACAAACAGAAGACTATAGGTATCAGATGCGCGCACATATTCATTATAAAGATTCTAAAAAAGTTCGAGCAGAAAGGCACATGCTTCATCCTTTCGTCAGTTAGACGTTCATTGATATGCATTTTTCTTCTAATATTTTAGGACGAATTCCTCATTGTATTTTCTCACTCTTAATTATATGAATCCTCTTTTCTATTAAAGAAACAAAAGGAGCATCAACAAGAAAAAAAATCATTAGCATAATGAAAGTTATTAACCACTTAATACTTCCTTAACAAGTAAAACATAGATATGGAAAGCTAGAGCATGTAACTTAGAAAGTGTCAAACAAAATGCGAGGATAAAATAATCACACAACTTCATCACTAATTACATACATTTACAATTAGGATAAAATCAGAGAAATTAAACATGACACCAAAAATTGAACTCGAGCCAATTTGGCACCTTACTGATATTAAAACCTTAAAGGGTGGCAACTAATACAAGCATACTGGACAGAAGGCAGCCCATGAAATAGATCCAAACAAGCATTTAACAAATAAAAACTACTAGGGAAATACACGAGGTACCAGCAAAGAGGGCATTGAATTTGTCAAAAACAGGGATGGATCAACACTCCGGATGTCTCGTGGGCGAAGACCTGGTGAGAAAAACACTCATAAGAAGAAAGATCCCACATCATTGTATACAATGAACAAATAAAGATCCTGTGATCCATAAAAAATGGCAATGAGACCGTCAAATGTTTGAAGCATGTGCTTAATGTGATAAAAGAGCAGATAACAAATGAAGCATAGAAATTAAAAAATATAGATATATTATTTCTATTAGGTGGAAAGAGAATCTGCAGTTTTTGGGAATGGTTTACCCACCACTTGACTTCAATAGTTGGCGTCTGTTTATTTTCCTTGTAGATACCATCCCATTTGACTTCACTTCTACAACCTGCAAAGGGAAAAAGAAATCAACATTCATAAAGGAAATAGCACAAGTTGTTAAGTGATTACAAGAGAAAAGAAAGCAAGCTTACAACATGCATCTGCAAAATTTTAAGCAAATGCAATAAAAAATTTAAGCAAACGCACGAATACGAAATCAAGAGTAATTAATTGATAGAAATTAAAGAAAAATCAATCCAATAAATGAACAACTTAGATGCCATTGGTACACAAACAAACAAACAAATGATTGCAATTAAGTGTTAAAACTATATATTCGTTTGTACATTCTTTAAAAACTGAGAAAAAAATAGATAATAAAGACAAAACTCTAAACAATTAATACAAATTGCATAAAAATATACAGCAAAAGAAAATGAACGAACAAACCTCATAAACCGGCTCCCGAATGCCAAGCGAGAGAGAATCGCTATACGATGTGACGATTCTTTTTGGCGGATGGTGCTGGACTTTCGCATCCTCCCTTACTTCATCATTATCACCACCGTCATCAGATGCCAAAGTCTCCGACTGACTCCATCGATTCTCATCTGTCGACTTCGTCAAGCATCTGACTCTCGCAGCAGAAATCTTAACTGTAATTGGAAACAGATGAGGAATTTTGATCTTGTGAATTGAAATTGGAGAAGGAGATTGCCATGAAGAGGAGTAGAAGAGAAGATAATCAGGTGTTAGAGATGAAGAGAGGATTGGAAATTGAAGAAGATGAGGAGATATAGCCATGGAAGCTGCTGGTTTTGGTTCTGGTCATGGAAGGCGAGAGAGAGAGAGAGAGAGAGACAAAAAAAGAGAAATGGTGACTTGAGTTTTTGGTATGTAAATTATAAAATAATGGCGCTTTTTTATGTGCAAGTTATTAAATAAATAGTCTATTACTGTTAAATTCTGTTAAAATTATTATTATTATTATTTCTGAAATAGTGACAGTTATTTGTGGCTTGGATTTAATTTCCTATGTTGTCATTTTCAGTGTTCTAAGATATTATTATTATTCTATTTCAAAAAAAAAGGATATTATTATTATCATTTCAACCAAAAAAAAGGACCCACCGTTTATATTCTGATAGTTTAGTCGTTGGTTTTAAGTTTTAACACCTGGCTTAAATTTTCTGGCCATATGTCTATTCTTGGGGAAATGCCCAATTCAATACTTGAATTTTTATTTTTTTTCCAAAGATCAATAAATCCGTTTGAATAACCTATAATTATAATTATAATTCTCAATTTCATTATTTGAGAACTATCTATAATTATAATTAAAATTTTAATTATAATTTTATGAAATTATAATATAACTAAAAAATTAATTCCATAATTTCATTATTAATCCATCAAAATTATAATTTCATAATCACCAATACAATCATTTTTCTCACCGCTACCCTCAGCACTACCACTATTACCATCTTCATTTTCGGAGCCACCACCAGTGATGACGATTCGCCATCATCAGTGACGATGGTCTACTACGATGGTCTGCTTGACAGTTATCACTAACGATTATGACTTGTCGAACTGTCATTATCGGCGATCCACCACCACCTCGAATGCCACTGTCAGTGATCCACCACCACTTTCAACTCAAACAAACACTTTTATCGTCATCAATTTTTTATTTAATTTCAATCTCAATTCTAAACGTTAAAATTATAATTTCAATAAAATTTTAATTATAAAAAATTAAAATTTTAATTTCAATTTCAATTTTAATTCTTGTCCTAAATTGAACCTAAAGCTTCTTAATTTATTTTGTTCATATTTGAGTGAATGAAAAGTATTTTTCATTAATTATATTAACACTCTTAATTAAATTTAATAAAGTAAAAAAGCGAGAGTGATTTTATATTTTTAAATAATTAAAATATTAAATTTTTAAATGATAAAAAATATGTAAAATTAAAAATAAAAAAAAATATGGGACTCAAATCTCCATTTTACTTCTCATATTTGGGTTCCCTTTTTTTAAAATTTTTTATGCTTTTTAAGATTTTTTAATTTGTGGTTTGAATAACTTTTATTATTTAAAAATTTGATTTTTTTTTAAATTTAATATTTTTATCATTTAAAAATATAAAATGAATCTATTTTTTCACTTTATCAAATTTAATTGACAGTATTAATATAATTAAAGGAGTTTACCTCAAATAGATTTAAATTAGAAGTTCAAGTTCTCAATTACGGAAAAGTTGTATTTTAGCTGTTGAAAAAAAAATACAAGCCATTAATTAGATATTCTATCGCTATTCTTATTTAGTAAATTACTATAACACCTATTTTAAGATGATTAGTATTTTATTAACTACTATTTCAAAATGGAAAAATTACACCATTGATATTTATTTATTTATTTATTTTTATTTCTAACAAGTGTCTAAACTTTAAAAAATTAATCTCATTTAAAGCTCCATTATTTTCTTAGAAAATATTTTTCATTTTTTTTTTAAATTTTTGGAGCACTTAGAAAAATTAATCAATGAAAAATATTTTTCAGTTAATAAAAAACTAAGTCATTCTACTGAAAATGACTTTCTAATTTCAAAATGAAAAATTATTTTTTAAATTTTAATAAACTCATTATAATAAAAGAAATACATATATGTATATATAAATTTATTAATCCTATCATAATCAATACTCACTTTTCAAAATGGAGCCTTAAATGATATTATTTTTTAAAGTTCAAAAAATTATTCAAACATTAAAATATCAGATTTTAAAAAATATATATATTAATAATGTAATTTTTTTCTTTAGAAATTAGTGTTTTTAATCCCTAGATTAATTTTAATTAAAAATATTAGATTTTGAGACATTAAAATACTTTATAAAATAAATAATTAAAGGAGCAAAATACATTGTATAGATAAAAAAGTCATATAAATTAAAATATCAATAATTAAAATATGATAAAAATTTCAGAATTTTATAAAGAAGAGTTAAAGTATTGACTATTAACAAATTTTAAGAATAAAAATATTAATTTTAAAATAATAAAGGCAAAAATATTAATTATCTCAAACTTAAAGATTATTATAAAGTAATTTACCATTATAGATAAAATATTAGTTTTGTTTATAGTTTGTTTATTTTTAGTTATTAATTGGATAAATTATTTTAATGTTTCTTATATTTGATATAAATAATACTTTAATTAATTATTTAGATTGTAATTGAATTTGTAATTATTAGATTATGAAATAATCATATATATATATAAATATCAAAATTCCTTTTTAATATAAAATTTATTTATTTTCAAGTATAAAAAAATTTGATAACACGATAAAAATAAATCCAAAAATCTAGTTAGTCCTAGTTTGGCGGGCTTACAAATGTATTTGGCCATTGATTTTTCCCTCCCATGCTCTCTCCTTCCTAGTTTTGCTTCCAAAACACAACAGTATAGAAGAGCTTAATACGTTTCCTATCATTCATAACCTCAACGGTCAAGTCTCAATAGCCATGGAATCACAATCAAACCCACTTAAAGAAGAAGAAACAGCCAGTGATGCACCTGCACACCACTCTTCGGCACCGTCCGACGAGGTCACAATGCCTTCCCTTCCCTATCTCTCTAGTTTCAGTTGATTTCAGTAATAATTTAGTTTTGAAGTTAAAATTTATGATCTTTACAAGTATTTAGCAAATTATTGTAGGGTTTTGAAATTTCAGTTTGGTTTGGATTACCTGTTCATTTTATTTTATTTTTAATAATGCAATTAATTTTGGTTTTATGATAAATTCTTATATTATTAACAATGATTTGTTATCATTATATACAGTTTTTTGACATGTCAACTACGGTTGATCCTAGTTGTATTATATCTCTGATACGGAAACTTATTCCAATTAATGCGGGGAATGATTATAATAATGGCTATGGAGTTGATGCTGGTGAAGACCATGATAAAGGGTCCAATGCCGATTACATGGAAGAGTGTAGAGTCTCTTCGTCTAGAGACCAAATTCAAGACTCATTGGTGAATGTGTTTGATGATTTTGATAAATCTGTTTGTCAAGATGGATGAGGATTCATCTCGTAGATGTGAGTAGACTGGTGTGCTAGCAGGAGAAGAGACTTGGGAGGAATATGGTTGCGTTTTGTGGGATCTTGCTGCAAATACAACTCATGCAGAATTAATGGCACTTGAATTTGTTCTTTTCCTTGTAATCTATCTTGAAGATTGAAGCTATTTTGATTGTATTTGTATTGGTTGAGGGGATTTTGCTTGTTTTTTGAAAGATTTCTGTAATGTTCCTTTCTCCGTTGTTTTAAATTTGAAATCCACTTCCCACCCTATCCTTGTGCCAGTACCACCAATTATTGACACATGTACAAAGCATGGTATTCATTATATATACAAGGGGAACTACAGAGGGGTTTGGATGAGACTAGCACTTATAGTAGTGTAAGTTGTTCCATATAATAGTGGATCCACTTCTAGGAAGGACTAACATTTTTGTTTGTTGAATTTACTGGAATGGGTTTCATTATATGTGCAGGTGGAAAACCTTATACTTGAAGTTCTTTTGGCTCACTTTATGGTTTCACAATCAGTACGAATTACGGTGAGCCACATCATCACTTCTTTCTTGAAATCCTTGCATTATAATTTGAAATTAATTCTTTGCTTTATGAACTTAATTTATGAGACTACTTTTCTCTTTTTGGTCTTGCTTCATGGAATTGGTTACTTGCAATGTTTTCGAGAGTTTGGTGATTGTGGTTATACCCTGCCTTTCCTTTACTTAGGAGATCTGCCTGGGCCTCATTGAAACATAGCCTGCTATGAAGTTCAAACGAAGCATATAGTCTCTACAAATGGATTGATTGAGATAATTATTGATCAATTCTTTTTAATGACCCCCAATGCCTGTGTGAGGCTTGCCGGTAATGTAGATGTTTAAATGCAAATACAGCTCTAAGCAGCATCAAAGAAGGTATCACTTCACATGAATTTGAGAAATCCCATCCTAGGATCTACAAAATTGGTTGTTTTCAGGGGGATGATATCCAATACCAATTTTTCCATTGTGTTGTTTAGTGGAAGGTCCAGGGAAAAAAGTACGGAACTCAAAAAATTTTTACTAGTAGTAGCAACACCGAATCTCTTAACCTTTTTTTTTTTACAGTGGATGGTACAAAATATTGACTAGGTTACAAGGCTGATTACTTGAATGAGTTAAATAAAATATCTTCTAGAATTTAAGGCAATTTTGGATAATAACAGTCAATTTATTATTTGATTTTTAGGTCATGCAAAATGTTATTTCTTTTTATCTAGTGTGCATGAAGCGTGGAAAAAATTTTAGTTTCTCATAGAATTTCTCTTAGCTGAAATTCCTGAATATCTTAAATACTTGAATTAAGTTTTTGATACTCAGTAAACCTTGCAATAATGATAATAAGTTACTGTCTTTCTTCAAGTCCAAAGTACATAAAAAGAAAGCCGTCCTGCAAAAATTTTGCTCAATTCTCATGTTGAGACCAATAGCACCCCTTTGATAGTTTCTCAGACCAATGGATGATAAATCGAAAGGTTAAAAAACATATATTATAATATTTTTGATTTGTTAGACCTATCTGTCTTAGCATATATTTTTGCCTTCGACACATGGGAGTTTCTGTCTTTGTCACACTCTCTCTCAGTTCTTTATTTGATTAACTTGTGTTGTATCCACTAGCCAAAGAAACTTCTTTCTGAGCAGAGTGTGGGATTAGTGTTAGCAATCCTTGAAAGTCGACGGAAGTTTTATCAATTCTTCTTCCATCACTGATGAAGCTGGGTTTGACAAGTCTATTGATCAATCTACTGGCTTCTGTAATGAGCAAATTAACAGGTAAAAGAACACCTGAAAGGTATGATTTCATCGGATTCAAAGGGTTGGTATGGTTAATGACAGATTGAGCTTTTCACATGTGAAAAAATCTTTTAGTCTACTGCTACATCTGTGTGGATTTACTGTGAGCAAAGCAATTTCCCCATTGTATATGATAACTTATTCCTTGAGTTTATGGTTTTCGTGGTGTCTTTTGAATATTACAGGGTAAAGAATTTAGAAACTGCCTTTAGATTATGTCTGTAACTTTGACTGTTGCTACTTGTTTCTTACTATGACCTGTTAGGAATGCTAGTGAATATAACTTTGGATTGAGATCATTATTTTGTAATCATACCTACGTTTATTTTGGTATATGCCCTTAGCAATTCGTCTTATAGAACCTGTAAGTAGCTAGTCAATTAACTATCCCTGATGCTATTGATGATGACTGCTGGGTGTTGGATTTGCCACTGCAGCAGAATTAATCATTAATGCCTTTACAGTAACAGGCAGCAGAATTGTGATCCATGATGTGCTGATTTCTTATATTTTCTTGTAACTGAGGGTTTTTGGAGTAATTTATTTATTTAATTTTATTAAGGCAGCCAACTTTCTTGTTCTAGCAGCTATCTGTGAACATATTGACATGCTTCTATCCTGAAATTAAAATGGTCTTATGACAGTTGATTAAGAAATTGTTTTCACTGAGAGAATTCTGGATTTCCTTTATGTGAGTTATGGAAAAGGTTTTACATATTTATACGTTCCCTTCTGCTGTATATTGCCAAGTGCATTTTAAATTTTCCTTCTGCGCTCATACATTGTTCTGTGTTTGATGTTCAATCTATGTACTGTTGCAGGTATGGTGTTCTTGATGTATTCCTATGTGCAATCGAGGTTCTTTCCATTTTAGATGGTCATTCCCAAGAAATCTGCTCGAATAAGGAAATCTCTCAACTAGTTTGTGACCTGGTCAAACTCCCGGATAAAGTAGAGATATATTTACTGTCCAGACTTATGGAATTATTGGTGGGTCTATTTATCTCATTGTTTCAAGTTAATGCTCTGTAGCTGGTAACTTGCTGGAGCATTTTATGCCATTGACAATCTAAAATACTGGAGTACTACTCAACTGGCCATATATTGGTAGTTTCCTCTCATTTAAACTGCTTTTATGATGAAGATTCTTGGGTTAAAGAGCTTTGTACTTCCACTGGAAAAGTTTGGTTGCAATGCATTTTTGTGATGGTTTGTTTATGTTGATTGTTAAGCTGGTGAATTTCCTGTATTTCTGAATTTTACGAGGCTTTAACTTCATTTTCTTGTCTGGCTGAGATCTTTTGTCCTGGTGAGTTTAGATTCTTAGTAATGTAGTTTAGTTTCTTAGTAATGTCTTCATCCAATGAGGATTAACTAGTTTGATTTACCTTGGTGTTTGTTTAGAGTCCACCTGAAAAAATTAATGTGCTTTTGACTTCAACTGGCTTCCTGACATGGAAATGGATTGAATGCTTGACAATTCATTTATGTTCTCCCATGTGTTTTCATGTGGCTCATGGTCATTCCCTTTATTTTTCTTTTGCAAAGAAAGTGAGATAGTACTTGACTAATTGTTGATGTTTGCTCCCTTTTTTTCTCCTCCCCCTTTTTTGCAGGTTGCCAACTCTTGTGCTACTGCTTCAGTTTTAATTGCAAATATTGTCTGATGTACCTGATCTTGCCTTGGAGATATCACATGGTAATTTGTATATGTGACGCAGCGTGTAAACGTTCAAACAAGAGTGTGAAACTCAAAATAGAGAACTGAATGTTTTATTGATCAAAAAAAGCTGTCCAACCCTAAAGTTTTACAAGCTATTTATAGATAATAAGTTTAAGAAACCCTAAGAAGCTAATTTGGTAATATATTCCGAAAAGGAAATAAATCACCAAATCTACATCATAATGAAAATAAAAATATTACATAATAACTGCCTTAAAAAGAAAAAATACACCAACAAATTTTCCTACCTAAATTAAATAAGGAAACAAAAACTGTCAAAATAGATAAAACATAAAACTGTCAAAATAGATAAAAATATAAAACTGTCAAAATAGATAAAAATATAAAACTTCCAAAACAGATGCCTAAATATTAGAATTTAACCTAAAAAGGTTGTCGATCGTTTCCCATTGGATTATGGTCAATAAAGACCAAAATAAGCTGCTCTCAGAAAGCCAAACTGGCCCCGACCCAACTGACCAATAAACTACTTGGGTTTTTGCTTCTGTTTCTTCTTATCTAAGCGGTCCAAGAATTCTAAGGAAGCACTCTCCACATCAGTCTCCTCCACTTGGGAAAAACTCGTCCTCGAGTTGGGCTCAGCATCTGGATATAACGGCTCATCAGAATTATAGAAAAGTAACAAATCTGCAACATTAAAAGTGTTGGAAATTCCCATGCTCTTTGGAAGATCTATAACATAGGCATTGTCGTTGATCTTTTTGGTGATGGTGAAAGGCCCATATTTCTTTGGCTGCAGATTACTGTATGATCCAACTGGAAACCTTTCACGCCTAAGGAATACCATAACCTGATCTCCAACAGAGAAAACTTGTTCCCTTCTATGCTTGTCAGCAGCTTTCTTATACTTCTGGTTGGCCTCTTCTAGCTTCTGCTTGACTTCCTTGTGTACTTCAACCACTTGCTTAACC
>CANXYC010591699.1:0-10110 GCA_948193065.1 Aleurites moluccanus | reverse complement strand
GAAGCTACCTATGTGTTAGGTATCAAGATCTATAGGGATAGATCAAGGAAATTAATTGGCCTAAGTCAAAGTACATATATAGACAAAGTGCTAAAGCGGTTTAGCATGCAAGAGTCTAAGAAGGGATTCTTGCCTATGACGCATAGGATTCATCTCTCTAAGAATCAATGTCCTACGACACCCGAAGAGAGACAACGCATGAGTAAGTTTCCATATGCTTCAGCCATTGGATCTATCATGTATGCCATGCTATGTACTTGTCCCGATGTTTCATATGCCTTGAGCTTGACTAGTAGATATCAAGTTAATCCAGGTGAATGTCACTGGATTGCTGTCAAAAACATTCTTAAGTACTTAAGAAGGACTAAAGATACATTTTTGATATATAGAGGTGAAGAAGAGCTAAATGTAATAGGTTACACTGATGCTTGCTTCCAAATTGACAAAGATGACTATCGATCGCAATCCGATTATATGTTTTGTGTAAATGGTAGAGCTGTGAGCTGGAAGAGTTCAAAATAGGCCACTGTAGCCGACTCTATGATAAAGGCCGAGTATATTGCTGCCTCTGATGCAGCAAAGGAAGCTGTTTGGATTAAGAAGTTCATTACTGAACTTGGGATTATGCCTAGCATTGTTGATGCAATAGAGCTCGATTGTGATAATAATGGAGCTACTGCATAGACTAAGGAAATTCTATCTCATTCGGGAGATAATTGAGAGAGGTGATGTGAAGATATGCAAAGCACCAACTGATGACAATGTCGCTGACCCACTGACAAAGCCTCTGATGCAGCAGAAGCATGACTGTCACACTAGGTCCTTAGGTATTAGATACATGACAGATTGGTCTTAGTACAAGTGGGAGATTGTTGGATTTGTGCCGTAAAGACCAATCATCAGATGATTATTTTTGGTACATTTTATATCATGATTTATATATTTATGGCTTTCATTGTTATGATTATTTGAATAACTGCGTAATATAAATTATTATAATAATGTCCCTGGAATAAGATATTCCAAAATCATCTCTAGTCCAGTATTATTCTGAAATGGGATATCAATAATACGTCGAGACTAGTATGTGTAGTGACTGATGACAATAGTCATGGATATGAGATATCAAGTCAACACATAAGTACATATTAGAAAACTATGTACTAGATTGACCCACCATGAGAATACTACATGGATTGTTGTATGAGTGTCATAAGTATTTCTCATAGTGATAATAATAGTATAATCATTTGACTTGAGATCATCAAAGATCCCAACATAAGGAGTTGTATATCTTGATACTGTTAAACGTCTTCCGTAATGGGATGTATTATAAAAATAGTAATTAGATATGCCACAAATTATGTAGAGGGATGTTGAGTGATCAAGATAGGATTTGTCCCTCCAATACAACAGGAGTGATGTCTTTGGGCCCTTTGATTGAGTGAGACCTAAAATGCATGGCCATGCTCAAATGAGTCGATATATGATATTGATGTCATTTGATTTAGGAGTCTACTCAGATATCAAAAATATAAAGATTGAACTATGCGAGTATGACATATTCCATGACTCGTGTTCAATTAAGACAGCTAGGACAAAAGGATTTAATTACATGGTAATTTTATCACAAGAAATGTTATGTCGAGTCATTGACATTCTCGTGACTTAGGTAGCATTGATGTGTTGCTAGACACCACTCACTGCTTGTGATATAAAATATGATTTTATGTCACTGTTAATGTTGTGGGAACCTATAAGGTCACACATTTAGATCGGATCGATGATAGGATTTTTAATTCATGAGATGGATTAAAAAATTAAGTATTGGGCTAAATGGTTTAGCTAAGAGCCAATATAAGCCCAAAATTTGAGCCCAAGTCAGATGGGGCGAATTAGGGTTTTATTAATTGACCTAATGCTAGGGTTAAATGCCTATAAATATACATGTGATGTTATTTTTAGGAGAGACTAATTTTCTACCTTTTTTCAGAAAGAAGAAGTGAACCCTAATCCTAAACGTCTCAGAGATATTCTTCTTATTCGTGAGATGAATCAAAGGAGGGACGATCCATTCATGTGGATGTCGTAGAGGCAGAAGGCGAAAAAGCTTCTGCTCCTGACTCAGAATCGCCTTTTGTAGTCGAATCATCAAACAAAGGTATAAACCCAAACCAATCTGACCTGGATCTTCATATGGATCCTGAAGGAAATCAGAATAAATTTTTCTATTCCGCTGCCTTTTCTGATTTCAATTTCCTACACATCACATGTCATATCCATATTTAGACTCCATATTATGCCATACATACATAGTTACAGACTAACTATGCCATTAATACAAAGATTTGGAACTAGAAAATAGACTAATAAAGCTCATAACATGTAAATAAGACAGATAATAGGCCATGAACACGTAGTAGCTCATATTGAGCTCATATCATAAACATATGACTGATAAGGTCTTATGGCTAGGAAAGTTATCCATTCCTAGCTAAGGTATCATGTAAATAATATGCATATTGCCGGCGGTATTTACTCACTACCCCGTAAGTGAGAAAGCTCTGTCAAATCACATTATAATCAATATAGGCATGGAAACAAGTCAAAGGACATCAATATATATCAATTGTCTCATCAATAATCAATAGTTCATGAAATAATCAAAAGAGACTGTAATTAAGCAACAAATAAACAATAGAAGGTACTTAAACAATAACAGTATGTTTAAAAATTAATATTGCGTTGGAATGTAGGATGGTCATCAATGGTCAAATGGTTGGCACAATTGGCTATCCAATCTCACTGGCAACAATGGCATTCAAATGGTAGGCCTATGGTGGAAGCAAGTGATAGGCCTATGGCGGAATAAACTAGGCATTTCATCGAACACTTGGTATGGAATTTTAAATGAACAATTTGGCTAGGTTATGGTGCAACATTGACATTGCCCATATAATCAACAATAAGCTCTCAATCAAGGCAACACAAAAGGCATTGAATATCTAACAATAAATAACATTCAATGGATCAATTTGGTGTAGGAAATCAAGATAAAACAAAGTAAGATCAAAGACAAAAATGCCTTAATGGCATTTGACCAAGATAGACTTTTTAAGAATGGTTTTCAATCAACATTTCAACACATTAGGCATGAAAAATGATGCATATTAAACTCACCTAACACTTCAAATTGGCTTGAAAAATTGATTTGCTATCAAAAGCTTCAAAGGAGGCAAAAGTCACATTCATCCAATTCTTTGAGTTCTACACCAAATCAATCACAAAATATTGATCCATTAGCATCTAATTAACATATTCTAAGCTAATTAAATATTGACTAACATCAATTTAAAGTTTCACATCAAACAACTTTGAATTAGGGTTTCTAATTTGGGAATTTTCTACCAAATGCATTAATTGATGCAATTGAACACTAAACCCATTTAATTAATCATTTAACACACCTAAATCATCTAATTAATCAAAGAAATCAACTTCTTACCTTAGGTTAAAGAGTGACCCGAAAATTCCTTTCACTTTGTTTTTGAAATTCTTTACTTTTCCAAGTGAAATCTTGATTGGAAATTGAAGAAAAAAGGTTATTTTCAAGTTTTATATAGGTTTTTCTTAAGAAATTGCATGAAAAATGGTGGAGAAATAGAAGAGCAAGGTTTGTCTATAGCAAGAGAAGAAGAAGAAGAATGGCCAAAAATTTCTAAGGCATGCTTACATAGTAAGTAAAATCGACAAATTACATTTTGGTCCTTAAATTATACAATAATTATACTTTGACCCCACTTTCTTCTGTAATTTATTTTATCTATTCTGTTGAGAATTAGATTTCAAAATGGGAACTAAAATGGCTTAATTTTATCTATAGTTCATTATAAAAATGGTTTCAGAGCCATTCTGAAACATAGACAGTGGGTTCCCAAAATACCCCTGAAGTTCCATTTATTTATAATTTTGCCACTATGTTGATTTTCCAACATGTTTAATACTTTTTCATACTTTCTTCATATAATTAGCTATAATTATTCTTAATCTCTTATTATACAAATATCTGTGAAAAATTAACTTAAATTAGATATTGTATAAATTTAACGAAATTTTTTAGTTATGTCGGTATTTCCCAGTCCGATAACTAATTATACTGTTCAATTACTGTAGCATTTCCTAGGGTATTTCAAGGGATGATGGATTTATATCAGGAATTAACAGAATTGAGGCAGGAACGACAGAATATGCCACCACCAGCAACACTGGTGTGCCACCTCCTAATGCACCAACTGCTGCTCCTACTCCAGCCCTTGTACAACCAGTAATAGCTCCTGATGTGCCTATAGTACAAAGAGGCCGCCGAGTTATTAATGAGGGCGAAGTTACCATGTTTAATTTTTTGAAGCTTAATCTACCTGAGTTTAGAGGTGACAGAGGCAAGGAACCTAATGATTTCTTAGAGCAGATTGAGAAGGTAGTTAGGAGTCTACCTTATTCCGATGCTGGAGCAGTGGAGCTGGTTGGATTGTTACTGAAGGGGAAAGCATGGACATGGTTTTCTTATCATAGGAAGCCCAGATTATATAGTGATCATCCTCCTACCTGGGCAGAGTTCAAACAGGGGCTCATAGATGAGTTCTTGCAGAAGGAGTAAGGACTAGGAACCTAATTCAGTTTGAACAATTAGAGTAGGGGAACAGGACAGTTAAAGAGTATGCAGAGGAGTTTATTAGATTGAGTAGATATACTACACAGATTGCTCCTACCGAGGCATATTTGATTAGCAGATTTAGGAGGAGATTACATGCCTCACTTTATAATGCCTTACTTGCTATAGAATTTACATCTCTGACTACCATTATTGATAAGGCTACTCATATGAAGGAGAAATACAAGTCATAGAGAGCTAGGAGGGATTAGAAGAGGAAGGGAGGACTTGGTTTACAGAGTAAAAAAGGGGAGGGCAACTCCCAATTTAGATAGACAGAGCTAGTGCCCAGATTTGATTAGAGACTTTCATCAGGCAATCAGAGGAGGAGGACTCAGAGTAGGGAGCCTCCAGTGCATTCAGCTCTTGTTTATTCACAGGGTTCCTCCAGACCTGCTACTCAAATGCCTAGTGTGCCCATTTGCAGTTTCTATAATAGAAGGCACAGAGGGGAGTGTCGTTGACAAATAGGTGCCTATTTAAAATGTGGGCAATATGGGCACTCTATTAACAAATGTCCTATGTTATGTGAACAATAGTCATCTGCTACAATATCCTAGCCAGCAGCACAGATGAGCCAGAATGTTACCAGAGAGGCTTTAGTTAGGGGCAGAGGCAGAGGACAGGCACTTAGTAGCAGTTAAGCCCTAGCAAGCAGAGGTCAGGGGGTAGTTTTTGCTGTTAATTCTTAGGAGGCATAGAGTGCTGATAATGCAGTTACATGTATGATCCTTATATAGAATGAATTACCAGAAGCACCATTTGATTCTGGTGCCACACACTCTTTTGTTTCACCACTGTATGCACCTAAGCTAAATAAGGAGAGACAGTTATTGAGTATCCCTTTAGAGATAACCACACCAATAGGTGAGAGTATAGAAGTGAATTATTACTATTCGGGGTGTGTTGTTGAAATTGATGATAATGTCATGCATGATGATTTGATAGAAATGCCTGTGTTAGAGCTTGATGTGATACTTGGTATGGATTGGCTAATGATACACCATGCAATTAGTGACTGTTATGAGAAGAAGATCAGATTTCAGCCTGAGGGGCAACCATAATTTGAATTCAAGGGTGACAAATGTGAATCTGGAATCAGTTTTATTTCTGTTATCCAGGCTAGAATGATGATAAAGAAGGGTTGTTCATCATTCCTGGCCTATATGGTTGATGTGCAGAAGACCTTAATAGGGATTTATCAGATACCTACGGTTCGAGAATTAACTGATGTCTTTCATAATGATTTGCCAGGGTTACCCCCAGATAGGAAGACTAAGTTTGAGATTGAGGTGTATCCAGGCACAGATCCTATATCCATTCCTCCTTATAGAATGGTAGCTACAGAGTTGAAAGAGTTGAAGGTGCAACTACAAGAATTGTTGGATAAAGGATTTATTAAATCAAGTAGTTCTCCATGGGAGCTCCGGTACTGTTAGTAAAAAAGAAGGATGGTTTACTGAGGATGTGTATTGATTACCGACAGCTGAATAAGGTGACTATGAAGAACAAATATCCTCTGTCATAGATAGATGATCTGTTTGATCAATTACAGGGTGCCAATCACTTTTCTAAGATTTATTTATGATCTGGGTATCATCAGCTGAGAATTAAGAGGGAAGATGTACCCAAAACTGCTTTTAGAACCGATATGGACATTATGAGCTCTTGGTGTTTCCATTCAGGTTGACTAATGCATCGACTGCTTTTATGGACCTAATGAACAGAGTATTCAAGCTTTACTTGGATAAGTTTGTCATAATATTCATTGATGACATTCTTATCTATTCCGGGAGTGAGGAGGAGTATGCAGAGCACTTGAGGATTGTATTATAGACACTTTGGGAGAACCAGTTGTTTGCTAAATTGTCTAAATGTTAGTTCTGGTTAACTAAAGTTTGTTTCCCGGGGTATGTTTTTTCTAAAGATGGTATTAATGTAGATCCTCAAAAGGTGGAAGAAGTTACTACTTGGCCTCAACCTACTAATGTTTCAGAGATCCATAGTTTCCTTGGTATGGCAGGGTAGTATGAATGATTTGTGAAGGATTTCTCCAAGATTCCTGCTCCATTGACTAAATTGACCACGAAACAAGAGAAGTATCAATGGACAGATGAATATGAGAATAGTTTCCAGACTTTGAAGACTTGTCTCACTAGTGCTCCAGTACTAGCTTTGCCAACTAAAGATGATAAGTTTACAGTGTACTGTGATGCCTCTAGAGTCAAATTGGGGTGTGTTCTTATGCAGAACAAGAGGGTTATTATTTATGCTTCTTAGTAGTTAAAGAAGCATGAAATAATTTATCCGACTCATGATTTAGAGGTGGCAGCTATGGTGTTTGCACTAAAGATCTGGAGACATTATCTGTATGGGTCCAAATGTGAGATATATACTGATCATAAGAGTCTGCAGTATATACTTCAGCAAAAGGATCTGAATCTCCGGCAACAAAGATGGGTCGAATTACTTAAGGATTATGACTGTGAGATCCTTTACCATTCAGGTAAAGCTAATGTAGTAGCAGATGCATTGAGCTGGAAGTCTATGGGCAGTCTAGCTAACATCTCAGTTCCAAAAGGCCTTTAATTCGTGATATGAAGGAGTTAGCTGACATAGGTTTAGAGTTGGAATTGGGATCCCTAGATCAAAACCAAGCTCTGATAGCCCAATTTTGGGTTAAGCCACTATTTATTGATGATATTAAGGTGGCACAGGATAGGGATCCATACCTTTAGAAGTTAAAGGAAGATATTTAGAATGATAAAGCTCTAGAGTTCATAGTTGATAATGGTGTATTGAGATGCGGTAGATGGTTATGTGTACCTGATATTGATGGAATCAGGGATCAGATTATAAGAGAGGCCCATTATTCTTCGTACAATATACATCCCAAAATTATAAAGATGTACCATGATTTGAGGGATGTCTATTGGTGGCCCAACATGAAAAGAGATGGAGACAAATTTGTGTCCACATGTTTAGCCTGTCAGTATGTTAAGTTTAGCACCAAAAGTCATTTGGGTTGCTATAGGAAATAGAGTTCCTAAAATGGAAATGGGAGCAGGTTACTATGGATTTCATGGTTGGTCTATCGAGGACTTCACGAGAGTATGATTCTATATGGGTTATTGTTGATCGATTGACGAAATCTACCCATTTCCTCAATGTAAAGACCAGTTATTCTGCAGCTCAGTATGCATAGCTGTATATTGATAAGATTGTTCGGCGTCATGGAGTACCATTGGTGATCATATCTAATAGAGGTACACAATTTACTTCTTAATTTTGGCAAAAGTTTTAGGAGGCTATAGGTACACAGCTACAGTTCAGCACAATATTCCATCCACAGACAGATGGACAATCAGAGAGGACTATCTAGACACTAGAAGATATGCTATGATTATATGTTCTAGACTTTAAAGGTAACTGGGATCAGTATCTGTCGTTGATTGAATTCCCCTACAACAACAGCTACCATTCTTCTATCGGAATGGCTCCCTATGAAGCATTGTATGGTAGGAAATGCCGGTCTCCAGTACATTAGGTGGAACCAGGTGAGAAACAATTGGAGGGCCCAGAATTGATAAAAGAAATAGTGGAAAAGATGCCAATCATTAGAGAGAGGATGAAAACCTCTATCAGTAGACAAAAGAGTTATGTTGATCCGAAGCGGAAGGATGTGCACTTTACAGTTGGTGATCATGTATTCCTTAAAATTTCACCTATGAAAGGTATTATGAGATTTGGATAGAAAGGAAAACTATCACGAAGATATGTGGGACCATTTGAGATTCTTAAGAAGATCGGTAATGTGACATATAGATTGGCTTTTCCACCCAATCTAAGTCATATGCATTCGGTATTCCATATTTCGATGCTACAGAAGTACGTGCCAGATCCGTCATATGTACTTGAATTGTAAGATATGGAGATAGAATAAGACTTGTCATTTAAAGAGCTACCAGTAGAGATTATTGATCGACAAGTCAGATAGTTGCGGAATAAGGAGATACTGATGGATAAAGTACTGTTGAAGAATCAATCAATAGAGGAGTATACCTAGGAAAGCGAACAGGATATGAAGGCTAAGTATCCATTCCTGTTCCAACTTTGAGGTGCATATTTATTTTAAATTCGAGGACGAATTTATTTGAAAGGGGTAGAATATAATATCCTAGAAAATGCTACAATAATTGAACAGTATAACTCGTTATCGGACCGGAAAACACTGACATAACTAAGGAATTTCAGAGAATTTTTACAGTAATCAATTTAAGTTAATTTTTCTCAATATTATGGATAATGGGTGATTAAGAATAAATAAAGGTAATTATATGAAGAAAGTATGGAAAAGAATTAAATATGTTGGAAAATTAACATAATGGCAAAACCATAAATAAGTAAAACTTCTGGGGTATTTTGGGAAATCGACTGTCTATGTTCCAGAATGGCTTTGAAACCATTTTTATGATAAACTACAGATAAAAATCAGCCAATTTAGTTTCTTTGAAACTTGATTCTCAACTGAATAGACTGAATAAATTACAGAAGAAAGTAGGATCAAAGTTCAATTATTGGATGGTTTAAGGACTAAAACATAATTTGCCGATTTTGCTTACTATATAAGCATGCCTTAGGAAAATTTTAAGTCATCTTCTTCCTTTGCAAATCTTTGGCCAAACCGCTCTCCATCATTTCTGTCACAGCCCAACTTAGGAACCATGACGATCCTAGGGTACGAGTGATGCTTATGCTACCAATACCTCGAAGAACCCATCAATAAAACTATATGGCATGCATACACAAATAAGCTTAATATAGCTTAAGCAATACAAGCAAAATCGGGCAGCATCTCCTCTATTTAAGGAGTATGCCCTACTGCTAAAAACACAATTTATACAATTCTATAATCAATCTCAACCAACTCAAATAAACAGATCCCTCTTGTCACGGCCCAACTTAGGAGCCATGACGGTCCTAGGGTACGGGTGATGCTTATGCTACCAATACCACGAAGAACCCATAAATAAAACTATATGGCATGCATACACAAATAAGCTTAATATAGCTTAAGCAATATAAATAAAAATGACCAGCATCTCCTCTATTTAAGGAGCATGCCCTGGCTAAAAACATATAATAAAACACTTCTAATATCAATCTCAACCAAAAACAGATCCCTCTGGATCTCCACAATTCTCAAACTCAATCATAGATAATACCCAACAATATCTCAATAAGCAACATTAGCACAATACACTTCATATAACTTATATATAATCAATTTACATCAAACTTAACTTATATATACACAATATCCATCAAATTAACTTAATAACTTAAACTTCAAGCCAACACAATATATACAAAATCAAAATGCAACAACAACATAATAA
>CANXYC010591630.1:0-13691 GCA_948193065.1 Aleurites moluccanus | reverse complement strand
TTTTGCAATAATTTAATGTGATTAAATTAATTATCTAATTTAATTATTTGCATATGATGTATTTAATTAAATTAGGACCATAGGATTATATTTAGAATATGATCAATAGGTTTAAAGTCAAAGGAGTATTTTTGACTTTTTTATTAATGACATTATTGTTATTAAACCTATTGTTTTAATCTAAGCAGTTAGATTAAAACCTAGTTGGTTAAGAGACTTATAAATATGATGATATCATAATTAAGTCAACAAGAAGTTATAATACATCCCTTTGGCCGAAACACCTTGAGAGGAAACACCAAAAGAATTCAACCAACTCCTTATATTCTCCATCAAGCCGAAACACCCTTGACTTGCACATAAGGGTTTTTGGCTTCTCTTTCCAAAAAGGCTTGTTGTTTGATCTTCGCGTGGATTACTAGTTGGGCTTTCCTCGTCTCGTGGAAAGATAGTGGTTTGGTACAACTCTTTCTTGGTGATCAAGTGAAGAAAGAGTTTCAAACACAAAGGTAAAAGATATTGAATCTTTAATCTAATCTTTGATTTTAATCAACATCGAGATCTTGGATTGGGATTTTTTTTTTCCACTGCGCCTAACGGCCTAAATCCCAACATTGCGCCACATATATATTGGTTAGCACAATTATGCATATTGGATATATTGGCCCTATTTACCTGTTGTATCATATGTAATGTGACTCATACTACATGTTACTATCGTTCACCATATTTTGAACATTTCATATGCCATAATTATAGTTCATTACTTGTACCATATAATTTCAGTACTATTGGTTATATCCTTGGCTATATTGCTTCTACCCTTTTCAGGTTTCGGTTCAGCCTAAATGGTATATAATTCTCATGCATTTTTGTACATAATTACTTACTGAGTATTTTATACTCACCCCCGTAGTTGTAAATCTTTCAGGTGACGGTGAGATCCGAGTTCCACAGGCTCATCTTTCTTCGCCATAGACATTTGAGACATATATGTAAATGCTATGGATTAATGTTTTGTTCCAAAAATTTGTCTAGTAGCTCCATGGTACTGTAATCTAAAGTATGAGTAATTAGATTTGATATGTATGTAATTATCTATGTGTGGATGTTGGTTTAGTTTCCTATCTTGGGTATTATAACATGTATGATATGATAATGGTTATGGTGTAAATTAAGAAGTATGAATGAATTGATGTAGTAGAGATGAAGTTGAGTTAGGAAATGATATTGGAAGTGCTTAATTGATAAATTGATAAATTGGTAAATTGGCATGTTGAAAATACAAAGGAAACTCTGTCGGATTTTCGGCAGGACATTGGCATAAGGTATATGTATGAGAATTGTCATGAGGAATAATATAGTATAATATGAATGAACTAGGATTATGTATGAGCCTTTAGAGTGAATAAAGTTATGAGAATTAGATATGTTGTATTAGGGGTTCATCGTGGTACTGGTAGCCTCGGGCGGATCCCGTATCCTTGGACCGTCACGGCTCCCTAGTTTGAGTTATGATATCATAGTTCAACAAACATACATGGCACTTCTAAATTATTTTCAAAACATGTAAATTTCGTTTTAGCATTTTCAGTATCACTTTTTTTATTACTTCACTACCATTGTCATTATCAATCATTAAGCATTACACATTACATTTTGAATGCCACTGAAACGTCAATTATTTCAATGTTCATACATCATTATAGTACTTAATCACCTAATTACACACAGTACCATGGAGCTCTATGAGTTGACACTCATAACCTTTGGAAAATAAAATTCTACCTCGATGTACTTGACATTCCAAGTCGAAAAAGAAACTGACTTGGAATCAGCCTTCTCTATCTCATTCCTGTAAAAATTATAGACCACAATAGAGTGAGTATAAAAAATACTCAGTAAGCATGTATACATAATTAAACATGTGATATAAGCATATGAAAACAAAGGTTCTCAATGGAAGTCAAGTATTAATAAATACAATGAATGGATATGTAATACCCTAAAAATGCATAACAAGTTTTAGTGAATAAAGTTCTCAGTATATGGATTAAAATTATTGAAATGACTAAAGATAATTTTGAAAACTCAGTTAGAGCGAAAATGAGAAAATTTTTCGGAAATCGTCGGTACCGAGTGAAAAAGGACCAAAAGCAAATTTTAGAAAGTTGGAGGACCAAAAGAGGAATTTGCCATTTTTGTCTTACTATATAAGCAAGACTTAGAAAAAAATTTATGCGTTTTTGTTCTTCCCATCCATGAGCTTCTTCCTTTCTTTTCCATTTGAATTTTTCTTTGATTTGTGAAAGGAAATTGTTGGAAACCTAAAACTAAAACCATACAAATCTAAATCTATCAAAATCAACCATAGAAATTCAAGGAAAATCAAGAACTCCACCAAGGGAAATTTTGGCCACTTTGTGATTTTTGGGTAAGTTGTTTAATTGTTGGATTTTATGGTTTAATTAGGTTGTTTAGATGTTGTTAGGATTAGGTAAATGGTTTAATTGTATCAATTGATGCATTAAATAATTTTCCCCAATTTTCAAACCCTAAAGTGAAGTTATAAGATTAGAATTTGTGTATATGAATTAGGATGCTAAATTGTCTATAGAATAAGTTAATTGGATATTTATTGGTGTTTAATTTATGTTCCTATTGTTGTAGAAAATTTGATTAGAGAAAATTGTCGATTTTGGCCTATAACGAGAATTTGAGGAATTGGGTAGTAAAGCTATTTTGCTAGGTGATTTGGAGTGCTAGGTGAGTCTCTTTACATGCCTAAATTGTTAAAATGTCAATTGAAATCCATATGTGAAAAGGCCATTTTGGCCGAACCCTAATAGGCATGATTTGCTTGATTTTGTGCTTGACTTTTGGACTTGTTTTCCATGCCTATTTGATGCCTTTGATGAAGATTATTGAGTTATAATTTTTGCCTATAAATTGCTTTCCATGTACATGTTTGTTGATAATTGGAGCAATGTCAATATTTCACCAAAACCATGCCGAAAAATCCATAGGCCAACCATTTGAATGCCACCGTCGCCAGTGACAATGGCATGCCAATTGCATCAACTTTTTAGCCGCAAATGACCAAATTATGTTTATTCCCATTTTTGGTTGTTGGACCTTTGGTCATCATTTAATCGATTATTATTGATGTCTTATTGACTTTATGCTCATTAAATTGATTCTAATGAGTTATTGATACTTGTCGATGCCGTTAGTTTGAAATGGCATATATTGATGTGTTTATCGCTTCCATTTATTCCGAGGTGATTTGACAGAGCTGCTATTCCGACAGAGTAGTGAGTTCATGCTATTGGCCTTATGCATATTGTATTGATTGATACCCTATACTAGGAAGGGATGTCCTAGTCATAAGACCCCTACAGTCTTATGTTTATATATATATATATAGTGATTTGTGCTTTGCACATTTCTATATATTTCATGGCTCTATATCTGTCATTTCCATCTTATCCTTGTGATATGTGCTTCATTGTTATGATTGTTTACTTACAATCATATTTTGTACTTGATTTTGTATTACAGACATTCTAGGTAGTTTGATTCATTTATGTCATCTACTTATTGTTTAATGATGTTCCATGATCCATTTTATTGGTTGATGCATATTAGATTCACTGAGTATCATATATACTCACCCTCTCACTATTTCCCTCTCAAGTGCAGAGTAGGAGGCAGATATCCCAGCTTTTGACTCTCTGTGGATTCTGCAGATCTTGTGTCAGTGTAATATTATGAACACTATATTATTTTGTATGTTCATATCCTAGCTGCTCTATGAGTTTTGTACGTTATAGTTAGTGTATGAACATATATGTATGGAAATATTGGAGATTATAAATGATATGAATATGGTATTTACAGAACGAATAGTGTTATATGAGTGATTGGATATATATGTTGTTATTGATTGATGATGGGTTTCCGCTGCAATATTGGTTATAGTTATATTTCCACTGCGATATTGTGAGTGATTGCATAGTATGAGATTGATATGGGTTCTAGGGTGTCGGTCACCTCGGCATCTTCCACACCTTAGGACCGTCTCGACCTGAAAACCGATCGTGACAGGATATCAGTATATCAAATTTACATGTCATGGTTAATTAATTTGCCTACCAAATGTCTTTGAAATTTGAAACAGGTAACAATCATATCGATGATAAACAATAATAGATGAAAGAATGGTCATCAATGGTAAACAATAAGAAATAAGTTTGGAATCAATGAACAGGTAAACAATACTCGTATCATGTAGATATGACAGATAAAAGGCCATGAACACGTATAATCTCATATAATGTACATAAGGCTAATCAGGCCCTATGGCTAGGACAGTTAACCCTTCCTAGCTAGGGTTCCACGTAAATCAATATGCACATTACCGATGGTATGTACCCACTACCTCGTCGGAGAGGTAGCTCTGTCAAATCTACATGTAAATAGACAAATGGAAATCAATAACAATATCAAGTATTCATTAGGAACATTATGGTACAATGGCTTTCGATCCATACACAAGGGCTTACTTAATAACCAATGTCAATACATTTCATTAATCATGTATCGATTTCTTTTCCTAATACAAAGGTAGCAATTAATAATAAACATCATGCAATATGGCTAAATATTTGATGTGTATACTTTTGAAAATATTTGGGTACATGATCAATCAAGAACAATAGGCATTTCAATATCAATAACAATCAATGAATATGGATGATTTCAATCTTTAAGAATGATCAAAAATAGCAAAGTGATATTGTAATCAAGAATGAAACATGTTCATCAGGTCAACAAATCAAGGCATGAATATGATGTATACATTACTCATCTTAACTTATGACTTGAACATTTTCCTTTTCCTTTATCCTTGATTTTTTGCCTTATCTCTTATGAAACCTGTAATACCCTACGAAATCATATATGTATGCATGATTTAATTCTCAGTTTATGGTTTAAAAGTGCTGAAATGATTGGAAATAATTTTAGAGATACAGTTAGAATGTAAATGAAAAACTTTTCCTGTAATCATCGGTGTCGGAAATACTACTGAGAAAATAGCAGTCCGGACAACAGTTGAATTTATGATTTTGATTAGGGAGTAAAGGATCACATAAATGCATGTGTAATTATGGTAAAAAGAAAGAGGTGAAAAATATTAAGGAACATTGAAAAAGAAAGTAATGGCAAAATCATAAATAAATGGAACTTGGAGGGGTATAGTAGAAATTGGTCTGTCTGAGTTTCAGAATGACTCTGAAACTATTTTTATAAATAAGTATAAATAAAAATAAGTCTTTGAATTGCCACTTTGAAATTCAATTTTCAACAGAATTGTCAGAATAAATTACAGAAGAAGTTGGGGTCAAATATGAAAACTTGAAAGTTTAAGGATAAAAAGTGTCATGACCCGGTTTCTCAGACCGCGACGGTCCTAGGGCACAGAAGATACCAATGACGACCGGCACCCATAGAACCCAGTATCACATGCATCATCTATAAACCTCAGTATTTTATTCATATTAATTAATTACCAGTCATTCTGTTAACCTGTTATGCCTTCTGAAATCATTCTGTAAGTGGCTGTAACATTCACATATCAAGTCATAATAACATCAAATAACTCAGAATAATATCATCAACTTCATATATGCAATGTTCATCTCCTAGCTAACCCATACATGCCCACGGAGCAGCTAGATCATGAACACCAAAATAAATATATAGAATATCAAAAATATACATAATAGACTATAGCAGATATCATGGGATGACAAAAGACAGGAATATGCAATCTACTCCTCTCCTGAAATGGATAAACAATGAAACAGGTGAGTATAGATGATACTCAGTGAATTTACATGTACCACAATAAATAATAATAGGCATAATTAGACAATGGTATCAGTAAAAGGAAATACAGTATACAATATGGATATTAAGATACAGTAAAGCCAAAGAAATAACAAATAGGCTCAGTTACATATGGAAAGACAGATAATGGGATGGACTATATGAAAAGAAATCATACAATCTCCAGTCAGTCAATATGGACCATATAGGTCTCCAGTATCAATAAGCATAAGGCTAATCTGGCCCTATGGCCAGGACTATAACCCCTCCTAGCTAGGGTTCAGTAATACAATGTGTACAAGGTCGACAGTATTTCCCCATCACCCTATCGAATCGGTAGTTCTGCCAAACTATATCAAGGTCAAAACAAAGGATACCATAAGCAACAATTGCATCCAAATATCAGTCAATTCAATAACAGTCAATTTGGTATCAATTAGTACAGTATTCAATATACTCATGGCCATGCCAGATACAATATATAATAAATAATAGTAAGTTTAGCAACAAGGAATGGCATAAAACTAAAATTGGTTCGGTGGTCGGAAATGGTAGGTTAATTGGCATGCCAATGTCGCTGGCGACAATGGCATTTAGTTGGTAGGCCTATGGCATGCAAACCAATAGGCTAAAGGCAAATGAACTAGACATTTCATCGAACACTTGGTGGGCATACAATGGAAAGCCAATAGGTTAGGTTTTGGTGCAAAATTGACTTGCCCAATCAAACCAACAACAAACCACATTGTCCAACAAAGCATAGGTATCAAAGAAACACAATTAAACAATGTTAAAATGGATCAAAATAGCAAGGAAAATTAAGCAAATTCATAGGCATATTTAGGGCAAAAAGGTTCGGCCACATAGGGTATTTCACCAAAGGTTTCTAATCATCAATTTAATAATACAAACATGTTAAATGATGCAATGTAAACTCACCTAATGCTTTAAATAGCCAATGTACACTCCAATTCCACCAAAAAGGGCAAAATGCTTACTTTGAAAATCAACTTTGAGCAAACTCCAATTCTACATCAATTTATCCATCAATTAGTTATCCATTCATATCCAATTAACCAATTCTAACATCAATTAATAATTCTTAATGCTAATTCAACATATCAAATCTTAGAACTTCAATTAACCAACACAATTTGGGGATTTCCATTCAATTAGATAAATTAGAGCAAAATAACTATAAACCCATTCAATTGAACCTAAATAAACTCAAAATCATCAATCAAATCAAACAAAGCAACATTTTTACCTCTAAGTCACCAAATGGCCGAATGCTTCCCTTGAATTGTCCTCCAAATCCTTAGCTCCAGTCTACACATTGATGATGAAAATGGATGAAGCTAGGTGAGAGCTTAATTTTTCTATCAAATTTCAATGAATTTGGTTAAGATTTGATGAAGAAAATGGGAGGAGAAATGCCAAATGGTGGTTCGGCCACCATGAAAGGAAGAAGGAGAAATGGAGCAAAAATGGCTAAGTAAGAAATTAAATAGAAAGTCCAAATGGTCATTTACAACTAACTTCCCAAAGTTTCATCCATTACACTTTGATCCTTAAATCTTCTGTAATTTATTCTGACAATTCTATCAGGATTTAGATATCAGAGTAGGGAGTGAATAGGCTTATTTTAATTTATACTTATTTATACAAATGGTTCTAGAGTCATTCTGTAACTCTGACCGACCACTTTCCACTATTCACCTTGAATTTTCTTTTATTTATAAAAATGTCATTGTTTACTTTTTCAGTGTTCCTAAATAATTTTCACTTCTTTCCTTTTACCAAAATTAAATATAAATTATGGTAATCTTTTACCCCCAGATCAACTTCAAAAATTATTCCGTTGACCAGACTGCTAATTTCTCGGCAGTATTCCCGACACCGCCAGTTTCCGAAAAAGTTTCAAATTCATTTTGTAACTGTGTCTCTAAAATTATTTCCCACTATTTTAAGACTAATGGACTACATACTGAGAATTAATTCATGCATATGAGTTAGGAATTCATAGAGTATTACATTTTACCCCCTACAAATAAATTCGTCCTTGAATTTAAATAAAACATACCTCAGTGCTGAAACAGGGATGGATATCTGCTCCGCATCTCCTGCTCGCTCTCCCATGTACACTCCTCCATCATTTGGTTCTTCCATAGCACCATAGGGATCTCTTTGTTTCGAAGTTTTCTGACTTGCCGATCAACAATCTCCACAAGTAGCTCCTCATATGACAAATCCTCACTGAGATCCACATCCTGAGCCTCTAAAATATGCGATGGATCCAACACATATTTCTGCAGCATCGATATGTGGAAGACTAGATGTAAGTGGCTCATACTGAGTGGAAGAGCCAATTTATAGGCCACACTACCAATCCGCTCAAGTATCTCAAATAGGCCTATAAATCGGGGTGATAGCTTGCCCCTCTTCCCAAATCTCATAGCTCCCCTCATCGGTGAGACCTTTAGGAAGACATGATCACCAACTGAAAACTATACCTCTTTCCTCTTCGGATCAGCATAACTCTTTTGCCTACTGAAGGCAGTCCTCATCCGCTCTCTGATCATAGAAACCTTCTCCATAGTCTCTCTAATAAGCTCTAGTCCCTTTAGCTGCTTCTCTCCCAACTCCACCCAACACACTGGAGATCTGTATTTCCTACCATATAGTGCTTCAAATGGAGCAATACCAATAGATGAGTGGTAACTGTTGTTGTAGGAGAACTTAATCAATGACAGATAATAGTCCCAGTTACCCTTGAAATCCAGAACACATAATCTGAGCATATCCTCCAAAGTCTGGATCGTTCTCTCTGACTACCCGTCAATCTGCGGATGGAAAGCAATACTGAATCGTAACTGGGTACCCATAGCCTCCTGAAATTTTTGCCAGAACTGAGATGTGAACTGTGTACCCTTGTCCGATGTAATCACCAAAGGAACTCCATGAAGACGCACAATCTTATCCATATATAATTGTGTATACTAAGCTGCTGAATAGCTGGTCTTAACCTCCAAAAAATATGCAGACTTCGTCAACCGATCAATAATAACCCATATAGAATCATATCCCCTCGAAGTCCTCGGTGGACCAACTATGAAATCTATGGTAACCTGTTCCCATTTTCACTTTGGCAGCTCTATCTCCTGAAGTAGCCCTGATGGCTTCTGATGCTCAAACTTAACTTGCTGACAGGCTAAGTACTTAGACACAAATTGAGCTACATCTCTCTTCATCCCCAGCTACCAATAAACATCTTTGAGATCATGGTACATTTTGAAAATCCTTGGATGTACACTATATGCAGAAAAGTGAGCCTCTCGCATAATCCGATCTCGTAGCTCATCACAATCTAGTACACAGATACGTCTCCCACATCTCAATACTCCATCATCTACTATGAACTTTGTCATCTGACCACTTTGAACCTCCCCCTTCAGCTTCAATAAATAAGGATCTCTGTCCTGAGCCACTTTGATATCATCTAGCAATAGTGAGTTCGCCCGAAATTGGGCTATCAGAGCTTGGTTCTGATCCTAGGAACCCAAATCCAACTCTACCCCCCTAATCTGCCAACTGTCTCAAATCTCTAATTAATGACCTCCTACCAATCACAACATGAGCAAGACTACCCATCAATTTCCTGCTCAGAGCATCTGTCACTACATTGGCCTTCCCTGGGTGATAGAGAATCTCGCAATCATAATCCTTTAGAAGCTCTACCCATCTGCGCTGTCTCATATTCAGATCCTTCTGCTAAAATATATATTGTAGACTCTTATGATCAGTATATATTTCACATTTCGATCCATACAGATAGTGTCTCCAAATCTGCAAGGCAAAGATCGCAGCTGCTATCTCAAGATCATGAGTTGGATAATTTACTTCATGCTTCTTTAACTGACGAGAAGCATAAGCAATTACCCTACCCATCTGCATCAGTACACACCCTAGGCCAATCCGCGAAGCTTCACAATATACTGTAAATTTCTCCCCCTCAACTAGTAATGCCAAAACCGAAGCACTAGTAAGGCAATACTTTAGAGTCTGGAAGCTACGGTCACACTCATCTGTCCAGACATACCGCTCCTGTTTCCTCATCAGTCTAGTCAAAGGAGCTGCGATATGGGAGAAATCCTTCACAAACCTCCAATAATAACTAGCCATACCCAGAAAACTGCACACCTCTGAAACACTGGTAAGCTGGGGCCAATTAGCTACTGCCTCAATCTTCTGAGGATCCACCATAATACCATCTTTGTAGATAACATGTCCAAGGAAGCACACCTCAGTCAACCAGAACTGACACTTAGATAATTTGGCATACAACCGATGCTCCCGAAGTGTCTGTAGCACAATCCTCAAATGCTCCCTGTGCTCCTCCTCACTCCTGGAATAAATAAGTATGTCATCAATAAAGACGATGACAAACTTATCCAAATAAGACTTGAACACCCTGTTCATCAGATCCATGAAAGATGCTGGAGCGTTGGTCAACCCGAATGGTAACACCAGAAACTCATAATGCCCATATCGAGTCCTGAAAGCAGTCTTGGGAATATCACTCTACTTAATCTTCAACTTATGATACCCAGACCTCAAATCAATCTTAGAAAAATGGTTGGCACCCTGCAGCTGATCAAATAAGTTATCTATCCGAGGCAATGGATACTTATTCTTCACTGTGACTTTGTTCAACTACCTATAATCTATACACATCCTCAATGAGCCATCTTTCTTTCTCACAAATAGAATCGGTGCACCTAAAGGAGAACTGCTCGGTCTGATGAACCCTCTATCCAATAGCTCTTGTAACTGTGTCTACAATTCCTTCAGTTCAACTGGAGCCATTCTGTATGGTGGAATGGATATCGGGTTTGTGCCTGCATACAACTTTATCTCAAACTCAATCTCCCTGTTAGGGGGTAATCTTGGCAACTCCTCAGGAAAAACATCAGGAAATTCCTAAACTACTGGTATTTTGATCCAACTGAACAGAAGATCTCTGAACATCCACCACATGAGCCAAATAGGCTGAACAACCTTTCCCAATCATCCTCCAAGCCTGGATAGTAGATATCAGGTTAACCCGAAACTACCAAATATCACCCTGAAACTCAAACTCTTGCTGCCCCTCAGGCTGGAATCTAACCCTCTTTTGATAACAGTCTATCACTGCTCGGTGTCTCGTCAACCAATCCATACCTAAAATCACATCCAACTCAAGCACAGGTAACTCAATCAAATCACACGCAGAATACGATTATCAATCTCAACAATGCAATTAGGATAGAAATAATCAACATCCACACAATCTCCCATAGGATTAGCAACAGACAATGGCACATCCTCCTCTCCTTATTCAATTTGGGTGCAAAATGTGGTGACATAAAAAAATGAGTTACACCCGAATCAAATAAGGCATCTACAACTTCATTCTAAATCAGAATAGTACCTATGACAACGTTGTTTGATCTTTGGGCATCCTGAGTGTTGACAGCAAATACTCTGCCCTGGCCCCTACCAGCTGGAGCCTGACTGCAACTGGGAGCCTGTCCTCCCCTGCCTCTACCTCTAGCTGCAGCCTCTCTGACCATATTCTGACTCGTTTGAACCACTGGCTGAGAAACTGTAACCGATGGCTACTGATCAGCCTTCACTGGACAAGTATTAATATAATGGCCTTGCTGGCCACACCTTAAACATGCACCCGTCCGCCTCCAACACTCCCCTACATGCCTCCTACCACAATACCCACAAGCTGGTATATCATAAGTCTGTGTAACTGGCCTCGAAAAACCCTGGGAGTAAGCAGGCGCTGACTGAACTTCTAGCTGACCCCTACTCTGTAATCTCCTCCTCTGACTACTGGCTGGAGATCTCTGCTCAAAACGAGGCACTGACTCAACTGGTCTAGAATGGGAGCTGCTCTCCCCCCTCCTGCTCTGTGATCCTAGGCCACCCTTCCTTTTCTAATCCCTCTTGGCCCTCTCAGTCTTGTACTTTTCCTCCATCTGAGTTGCCTTGTCTATCACTGTGGTCAATGAAGTAAACTCTATAGCAAGTATAGCATTATGCAAGGCAGCATGTAAACCCTCCAAAATCTGCTAATCAAATCTGCCTCTATCGGTACAATGTGAGCAGTATACCTACTCAACCATATAAACTCCTCAGCATACTCCTCTACTGACCCTGCTCAAGATACTCAAATCTCATAGATTATGGGTCCTAACACCCTCAGTGATGAACTCATCAATCAATCCCTGCTTGAACTCTGCCTAAGTAGGTGGGTGCTCTCCATATAACCTAGTGTCCATATGCCTCGAAAACCACATCCAGGCCTTACCCTTAAGCAACAAACCTACCAAATTTAGTGATCTTAGCTCTGAAGTAGGTAGTCTCCTCACTACCTTCTCCACCTCCTCCAAGAAGTCAACAGGATCTGTACCTCTATCCCCTCTGAACTCTGGTAAGTTTAGCTTCAGAAAGCTAAACATGGAGACTCCACCCTCCTCTATCTCTCTCTTGCCTCCCTGTACAGTTGGCTCCCTCTGAGCACCTACTGGCTGTACAGGAGCTGGTGCCACTACCTCAGGTACTACAGGTGGAGGTACTACTGCAGGAGCAAGTGGTGGTTGAGCCTGCTGTCTCTCCCTCCTAATCTCTGCCATCTCCCTCCTCAGCTCCATCAAACCTCTCATCATCTCCACCCTCCAAGGATCATCTCCCCTTTCTAAGTCCTCTAAAATCCGTTGGGATCGAGACGGACCCTGTGATACTGAAATCTCCCTCATTAGGGACTCATTGGAGGCAACCTCAGCCTTTCTGGTGTTTTTGTCTCTGTTGTCGGACATGTTTATAATCTATCAAGAAAAATGATAACAGTCTCAGAATACAGCAAAAATGCAGAATAATAACATATAACAAACGATAACTGCAATAGACGACAAAGGCAATCCTATTCTCCATGGTATACCTAATTCTACCCCATTTTGTACTTAGTCACTATTCCTTTGTAATACAATCACTATTCATTTGTAACCTAGATTCACATTCTATAAACCTAGTGCTCTGATACCACCTCTATCACGACCCGATTTCCCGGACCGCGACGGTCCTAGGGCACAGGAGATGCCAATGGCAACCGGAGCCCATAGAACCCAGTATTACATGCATCATCTATAAACCTTAGTATTTTATTCATATTAATTAATTACCAGCCATTTTGTTAACCTGTTATGCATTATGAAATCATTCTACAAGTGGCTGTAACATTAAAATTTCAAGTCATAATAACATCAAATAACTCAAAATAATATCATCAACTTCATATATACAATGTTCATCTCCTAGCTAACCCATACATACCCATGGAGCAGCTAGATTATGAACACCAAAATAAATATATAGAATATCAAAAATATACATAATAGACTGTAGCAGATGTCTCAGGATGACAAAAGACAGGAATCTGCAATCTACTCTTCTCCTGAAATGGATAAACAATGAAACAGGTGAGTATAGATGATACTTAGTGAATTTACATGTGTCACAATAAATAATAATAGGCATAATTAGACAATGGTATCAGTCAAAGGAAATACAGTATATAGTATGGATATCAGGATACAGTAAAGCCAAAGAAATAACAAATAGGCTCGGTTACATATGGAAAGACAGATAATGGGATGGACTGTATGAAAAGAAATCATACAATCTCCAGTCAGTCAATATGGACCATGTAGGTCTCCAGTATCAATAAGCATAAGGCTGATCAGGCCCTA
>CANXYC010591626.1:0-17636 GCA_948193065.1 Aleurites moluccanus | reverse complement strand
GTGGTGAGACAAGCCTTTAACTTTTGGAAGCTCTTATCACATGCACCTGACTATAGAAATTTAACTTGCTTATGGGTAAGCTTGCTCAAAGGAGCTGCAATCTTGGAGAAGTTTTGAACAAACCTCCTGTAGTAGCCAGCCAAACCCAAGAAACTTCTAACTTCTGAAACATTTGTGGGTCTAGGCCAACTAAGAATTGCATCCACCTTCCTAGGATCAACTTCAAGCCCATCCTTGCTTACTATGTGTCCTAGAAAGCCCACACTCTTAAGCCAAAACTCACACTTTGAAAGTTTAGCAAACAACTGATGCTCTCTCAAAGTCTGTAACACCATCCTAAGATGTTCTTCATGCTCTTCTTCACTCTTAGAATACACAAGAATGTCATCAATAAACACAATGACAAACTTGTCTAAAAATGTCTTGAAGACCCGATTCATTAAGTCCATGAATACGGCTGGTGCATTAGTCAATCCAAATGGCAACACTAAGAATTCATAGTGTCCATATCTGGTCCAAAAAGCCATCTTCGATATATCCTCATTCCAAATTCTCAACTGATGATAACCCAACCTCAAGTCTATTTTGGAGAAATGATTTGCACCCTGCAACTGATCATATAAATCATCTATCCTTGGCAAAGGATACTTATTCCTGACAGTTGCCTTATTGAGCTATCTGTAGTCTATACGTAATCTCATAGAACCATCCTTCTTCTTTATAAAGAGTACAGGTGCACCCCATGGTGAACTACTAGGCCTGATGAATCCTTTGCTAAGCAAATCTTGTAATTGAGTTTTTAACTCTCTCAATTCTACTGGTGCCATACGATATGGAGGAATAGAAATTGGATTTGTGCCAAGTAGCAACTCAATACCAAATTCTATTTCTCTACCTGGTGGCAGACCAGGTAACTCTTCAGGAAATGCATCTAGAAACTTGTTAACAACAGGAGTTTGCTCTAAATCTTTTACTTCCTTTTGAGTATGTTGGACATAAGCCAAATATCCTTGGCATCCTTTCTTCATCAATCTCTTCGCCCCTAAGGCTGATATCACATTATATGGTGCTTTTCTCCTCTCCCTTTGAAATTCAAACTCCTCACCTAAAACCATCTTGAAAACTATCTTCTTCCCATTACAATTTATGGTAGCATAGTGCTTGGACAACCAGTCCATGCCCAAAATCACATCAAATTCCAACACCAGCAATTCAATCAAATCTACATTCAAGTTCTTGCCACCTATACTAACCACACATGAGGGATAAAAGTTTTGAACTTCAATCTTTTTCTCTAAAGGAGTAGAAACAATTAGCACAGTTTCAAGCAACTCACAGGGCACATGCAATTTCTTAGCAAAACATGACGACACAAAGGAATGTGTAGCTCCATAATCAAACAGTACTCTAGCATTCAAAGCTTGGATCGAAAGAATACCTGTAACCACTGTGTTAGATGCTTGGGCCTCATGCTGTGCTAAAGCAAAAACTCTACCTCTGCATCTACCAATGGGAATTGATCTTGAAGCCTAAGCCATATGCTGACCTAACTCTCTGCTAGTCTCTAAAGTCTTGTCCAAAATGCCTCGGCCTGCACCTGGCTGCTGACTAATACTCCTCTCCCTATTCATTTGAACTATAGTATGAGAAGCCTGAGGTCTACTTCCAAAGGATAGTTGTGGACAATTCTTGAGCAAATGACCTTGCTATCCACACCTAAAGCTTGCTCCTGATGCATAATGACAAAGGCCATTATGAAATTTACCACATGTAGAACACAAAGGTCTAGAAGTCCTGGATGGTGCAAAGCTAGCCGAACTATAGCTCATCTGAGAAGTGGGTCTAGGGGTAGTTTGACTCTGCTGTGGTCTCTCTGAAAATCCTCTATACCCACTTCTAAAAGATGACTGATGAGTCACTCCCATACTTTTCATTCTACTTTCTTGTTTAGAAGAACTTCCTGCTTTAAATTTCTTCTCAACAACTCTTTCGGATCTAGCTTCCATCTCTCTATTCTCAATTATCTTAGTCTTATCCACCAATTTTGAGTAAGAATCAAACTCAAGAGCAGCTAAGAGTTTAAACAGTGAGAAACTAATCCTCTGCGAAACCACTGAATCCGTACTAATTCTGTAGGTACCAAAGCTGGAGCAAATTTGTTCAACTAACTGAACTTCCTAACATAATCTGAAACACTCATACTAGGTGTCTGAACCAATCCTCAAACTTTATAGATTTAGCTTCTCTCACGCTCTCTGGAAGAAATTCATTCAGCACCAGCTCCTTGAATCTCTCCCAAGAAAGATCTTCATTTCCCCGAAGTATACCAGAAATACTTCTCTTTAACCAGTCTTTGGCCTCAGCTTTCATCAAATAACCCACAAACTCTATAGCTCTTCTATTGGGAATCTGCAGAATCTGCACCTCTTTGATTTCTTCTAGGAAATCCATATGATCCACCTCACCTCTAAACTCTGAGGGCTTAAGCTTAAGAAATCTCTCAAATGATACCTCTTCCACTTGACGTACAATAGGTGGTGGAACTGCTGGAGGAACAGGAATCTCTGGAGCTTGCACTGGAGGCACCTGATGTTGACTTTGCTGAGTAATAAACTTAGCTATCATTGTATAGTTCCTTTGTAATTGCTCTAATTGTTGAGCCATATTATCCACATCCACTGGTGGCATAGGAGGAACCTCATCTCCTTCAAATCTCGCCTAGGATGGCCTCGACCTCGTCCTCTACCACGGCGATGAGGCATCTTGGTACTAATAAGAAGAACAAACAAGATCATACTCACTATGCACACTTAATGCGGATATATATACCAAAGGAAAACACAATATAAATGAGACACGAATCCTATGCTCCGTAGTTTTCTTAATCAACATTTATACTATTCTCATGCACATCTATCTATCTTCTATATTAAGGATTATAAACATATAGCTCTGATACTACCTCTGTCACACCCCAACTTTAGTGGTGCATCGATCCTAAGGCAAGGGTAGGCTTAAGGCCACCATAAACCCGTAGAACGCTCATAACCTGGATCTCATACACAATACATATCCACATCATATATGGTTATCATTTTAAAGGTTTATTACTATTATTTATGGAATCACCATTCATACATTTACATTCATCATTATATAATTCCCTCTTGTTCCTTACCGATCAAAAGACACATCCCACATCAATAAGGAACAAGGGAAACCCAATTGACACAATTCGAACATCAAAATGATATTATCCTCGACATCTAACAACAAAGCTCTAGAGTGTACTCCTCATACATATAATACCATATTACAAACTAATGAATATATATATATATATATATATATATATATATATATATATATATATATATATATATGTCTCAAAAGAATTACATAGAGTCTTTTTGGAGAAATGAATCAAGAAGCTATGTCTTCAATATTAGCTCCCTCTCGAGCTACACTACTACCTGAAATTCACAGAAGATTGAGTAAGCCTTCAACTCAGTAAGATATAAACATGCATGGTAAATATCGAATCAAGAAACATGGATATGGAAATATTATAAGGTTAAGCTTACAAGAACATAAGTGCTCACAATAGAATAGCACTATCAAATCGTATGATAGAATTGCAGAGTGCATCAGTAGCCTTGCTACCTTATCACAACAGAGCGCATCAGTAGCCTTACTACTTTATCACAAAACATATGCTTGGCCAAGCATATGGCTAGAGCTTATGGTCCCCTCTAGGTGGAACAATGATAAAAATCCTAAAGTGCACAATGGACTAATGAATTTACTCTCATTGGGAAAAGCATTCTATACATATACATATCATGGGTCATATAGTTGAATTCCACAAGAATCATATTGGTCACAAGACCATCAATATAACAAGAATCATTCAAATTAACAAATAGGTTTCATAGGAGCTTAGTCCAAAGAAGGATGACCAAGTCATTTACAATATATACAGTAATCACATGGAACAAGTTATCACTTTTTTGCGAACATCATGGGAATTTCATTTAATAGGTATAGAATACAATATTCCGAAAGAGGAGATTCATATAAATGGATATTAGGAAGTGTTGAACATTCAATCTCAAAGAAACAATATGCAAATGCAATGTTTATACTTACCTCAAGAAATTTATCCTTGAATTTCTCTCAAATACTAGTACATTCAGTAAATCTCCTTTAATTCCTTGAGTTCTCTTCTCTTATGACATTTCCCCAAATGCTCACAATTAGGGCTTTCCTCAATAAACAATACATAGTATGGTTTCTTAAATTTAACCATCTTATAACCTCTATTATTGTTTCCTAACATCAATTTAATTCATCTCTTAAAGAAAATCTGAAATTTGAGAACATATTTACTATTCATGTCACTATTCATCTAATTTCATAAATTCTGGTATCTTGAATATTAATCAAAATTAACAGTTTTAAATACTTATAATAGAGTCTATATAGCTCGAAAATAACCATTCTATCTATCAAAAATTCTTAATCTAAAGAGAAAGTGAAGTTTGGAAAAAATCACCTTATTTTCCCCAAAACTGAGTTCTTGAAGAATCTGACTTGAAAATGAGGATCAAAGCCTTTGAATGCACTAACTTAATGATCTAATGCATAATTTTTGAGTATTAATGCATTAGAAAACAAATGGGACAGATTTGAGAGAGATAGAAGAAGAAATGAAGAAGATCAAAGAAAAGAGAAAACGAAATTATCGCGAAAATAGTTACTGCTTCTCCTTTTAAAATAGGCTACTGCTTGTCAACTTCTCACTTCGCTTATTCCACTTCGGCAATGCCACTTCACCAAAGTTCACTTCGGCAACCCCACTTTGCCTATTCCACTTTGGCAATCCCACTTCTCCAAAGTCCACTTTGCCAATGCTACTTCGCCTATTCCACTTCGGCAATCCCACTTTGCCAAAGTCCACTTCACCAATGCCACTTCGCCTATTCTCCGCTTCACTAATGCCACCTCGGCAAAGCCACTTCGCCAATTCTCCACTTCGCTAATGCCACCTCAGCAATGCCACTTCGCCAATTCTCATTTTGGCGAGCTGGAATCCTGCATTGCCAGCCATTTCGCCATCTCGCTCTAAAATTGCTCGCGAGCGAGTTAAAGAAGTCCAAATGTCCTGATTATTTTTCTCATATAACTTAGACACACAGGGCTACAATTTCATACTTACCTCTCCAGCTCGATCAACCTCTAATCATTCAAAATCGAGGAACCACCTCACATTACCTATATCTGTCGAGCTGGAAAACCCTCTTTGCTAATCTGCACTAAACTAGCTCGCAATTGAGTTACAAACACCCAAACTCCTTAATTCTTTTTGTCACTTAAAATAGACATTCAGGGGTCCAACATAACTGAAATTCAAATCAAAAAGAGATCCATACAGTTTATGGTGAATTTCCAAATTCACCCAGACTTTACTCTCCAAATACTGCCTAAGCAGGTTTGATGAAATTAGATATCTCTTGAATTACAATTATCTAATCTCCTCGAATTTCATAGCCATTAATATAACACATGAAAGAACATTTTTCTTGTATACAGAATTCTGAAATTCTCCAAAACATTAATCTATCCACAGCATCTCAACAAACATGCATAAATAAAAATAACATAATAATAAAAATGAACAGGTACTACAATTGAACAACTCTTTCAGCTGTTTGATCAACGGTCTTTTACTTATGACAATGTGAGATAGACTGCCAATTGACTTCCTACTTAAAGCATCTGCCACTATATTTGCTTTACCAGGATGATAAAATATCTGGCCATCATAATCTTTCACTAGCTCTACCCATCTTCGCTGTCATAAGTTCAAATCTTTTTGTTGTATAATATACTGAAGACTTTTATGGTCGGTGAAGATTTCACACTTTTTCCCATATAGATAATGTCTCCAAATCTTTAATGCAAAAATAACTGCTGCCATTTCCAAGTCATGTGCGGGATAATTCACTTCATGCTTCTTTAATTGCCTGGATGCATAAGCAATCACCTTTCCATGCTGCATCAATACACATCTAAGTCCCACTCTTGAAGCATCACAGTAAATTGCAAATCCACTGGTGTTAGCAGGTAATGCTAGTACTGGAGTTGTAGTGAGACAAGTTTTGAGCTTCTAAAACTCTCTTTACAAGCATCATCCCATTGAAACTTGACTTTTTTTCTTGTTAATATGGTTAATGGTGCGGCTATCCTGGAGAAATCCTTCACAAAACGATGATAATAACCAGCCATTCCCAGAAAACTACGAATCCCGGTCACATTAGTTGGTCTAAGCCATTATGCAACTACTTCGACCTTTTCGGGATCAACTTTAATACCCTCTCCACTGATAACATGACTTAGAAAACATACTTTAGAAAGCCAAAATTCACATTTTGAGAATTTGGCATACAATTGATGCTCTCGAAGAGTCTGCAATACCCTTCTCAGATGTTCTTCGTGTTACTCCTTGCTTTTAGAATAAATAAGGATGTCATCAATGAAAACAATAATAAATCTATCCAAGAATGGTTTAAAGATCCGATTCATCAGATCTATAAAAGCGACAGGAGCATTTGTTAACCCGAAAGGCAACACCAAAAACTTATAATGACCATATTTGGTTCTAAAAGCAGTTTTCATCATATATTCCTTTTGGATTCTCAACTGATGATAACCCGATCGCAGATTATCTTTGAGAAACAACTAGCACCTTGCAATTGATCAAAGAGATCATCTATTCTCAATACTGGGTATTTATTTTTAATTGTCACCTTATTAAGTTGCTGATAATCTATACACATATGCAAAGATCCATCTTTCTTTTTCACAAAAAGAATCGGCGTACCTTAAGGTGAACTACTGGGTCGTATAAACCCTTTATCCAGTAATTCTTGCAACTGGATCTTCAACTCCTTTAACTCAGTTGGTGCCATTCTATACGGAGGAATGAATATTGGATTAGTTCCTGGCAAAACTTCTATTTCAAACTCAATTTCCCTCTCATGTGGTAAACCTAGTAACTCCTCAAGAAATACATCCACAAATTCATTTACCATAGGAATATGAGTAATATCAGAACCAGTTGCCCGGGTATCCACTACATGTGCTAAATAAGCTTCACATCGCTTCCGTAACAGTCGTCTTCCTCCAATGGCTGAAATTACATTTGCTATCACCCCCATTCTCTCACCCTAATACATAAAACTCGGCTTTTCTTCCTATTTAAATTCTACTTTCTTTGCATAACAATCAATAGAAGCTCGATTCTGTGATAACCAATCCATACCCAATATAATATCCAGTTCTAACACCGGTAATTCAATTAAAGTTACTGGTATGTTTCTCCCCTTAATTCCCACTCTACAGTTTCTATACTTTCTATCTACCATAATAGTATCTCCTAAGGGTGTGGAAACCTCTAATGGCATTTGCATTTCACTACTATCCATTCCCAATTTGTTCACATAAGAAGAAGACACAAAAGAGTGGGTAGTACTAGTATCAAACAAAACTCTAGCCAACTCAGTTTGAATCAAAACCATACCTTCCACAGTTGTGTTAGATGCTTTTGCCTCTTGCTGATTAAGAGCAAATACTATGCCCTAACCTCTACCTGAGGATGGATGAGAAGAACCCTGTGCAGTACTTTGGCCTCTACCTCTGCCTACTAGGGGTCTATAGATACCCTAAGTCTGCTAAACTATAGGCTGTGAGGATGCAGTAACTCTCTGCTGACCTTGTTGACCTACAGTGAGTGGACAATCTTTAATAAAATGGACCTATTGGCCATATCTCAAGCAAGCCCCCATCAACCATCGGCATGCACCAGAATGTCATCTGCCATAAGTCCCACATATAGGAGTACTCTGTGAGGGATGATCTGTCTGATGTACACTAAAAGATGTTGGAGGAGTTGATGAAACAACCTCAGACCTACTATGCCCTGTACCCATACTAGTTACTAGCTGGCTCTGTGAAGGCCTAAAACCACTCTCTACAGGCCTACTCTGATAGCTTTGTTCTCCTGTTCTCCTCTTACCGCTCTGTCCCCTATTTCCATCTCTCATTCTCTACTCTCTCTTTGCCCTCTCATCTTTATATTTTTCTTCCATCTGAGTTGCGCTATCAATCAACTTTGTTAAAGATGTGAACTCCACTGCTAATAGAGAGTTGTGAAGGAAAGCATGCAGTCCTCTTCTGAACCTATAGATCTCTGCAGCTTCATTAGGAACAATTTGTCTAGCAAATTTTACTAGCCTCAAAAATTCCTTAGCATACTCTAGTACAGTCAAACTTCCCTGCTCTAATCTTTCAAATTGTATCATACGTTTGCTCTTTTCTCTCACTATTAGGAACTCATCAAGCATAGCCTGTTTAAACTCAACCCAGGTAGGCGGATTATCTCCATACAATCGCTCCCTAATATGCCTCTCAAACTAGTCCCAAGCTCTATCTTTAAGCAGTAAACCAATCAACTCAATAGCCCTAGTATCAGAACAAGGCAACATCTTTACCACATTTTCTATGCGATCTAAGAAAGAGCTAGGGTCATCACCCTGCTCACCTCCAAACTTCGATAATCCAAGTTTCAGAAAACTGAACATAGTAACTCCCCCTTCATCAATAACCTGTCTAACCATTGGTGCTGCAGGTGGAACCACGGGAGGTGGCACTGCTACTAGTGGGGGAATTACAGGTGCTGGGGGTGGTACATGCATATTATCTGGCCTGCGTCCCCTCAACTCTTATATTTCTTTCTTTAACAACTCATTTTCTCTCTTTAACAACTCATTTTCTCTCATCAATGCTTCATTCATTATATTAACATTTTTTGCCATAACTTCCTCCGCTTTTTCTCTTCTTTTTCTTATCTGTGGTGGTTCAACTGATTCAGCTCTATCTGGTGCTACTTGGGAAACTTCCTCAGCCTCTCTTCTCCTACCAGATCGAGAAGAACCCCTTCTAACAAATTTCGAACGAACAACACCTCTGCCTCATTCCCTACCTCTCAGACATCCCTGTGGCGGCATATTCTATAAACACATAAAAAGAATATATATATCAATTAGTGGAACACAGATGAACACATAACAGATAACAATAATTGACGTTACAGGAATCCTAATACTCCATGGTACACTTATACACTTAAGACACTTATATCTAGTTAATTACATTTTCTTTATTTCTTTGCTCTGATACCAACTCTGTCACATCCTCCATTTCAGGAGATATGACAGTCCTAGGGTATGGGGAAGGCATAAGGCCACCTAAACCCGTAGAACCCCATTTTGTATTTCTAAATAAAATTTTCCATAACTGCTATACTTTTACAATCTAATACCCAGGACCCAAAGTCCCTCTCTTCATAACTAACATTAATACAACTTGTACAAATTAACACTTCTATTCCCATACTCATCCCATACTATAATGTATATACATTTGTTATCATTTCCCCAATCCAATACTTTACACTGCACATATAGTGTAATAATTACATCTTAATAACATAGCTCCATTTTTACAATAACATTACTAAATTCATTATTACATACCATGAAGCTACTATAGAAAGATCTATAAATACAATTAAGGAGTCATTACATAAATAATGCAAATTCCACTCTTGAAGAAAGAGAGAGGAGATAAAATCGTCGCTAGCTATCAAACCCTGAAAAGGTAAACCACAATGGGGTGAGATGAATCTCAGTGAATAACATATATATTCCCTTACTTGTGAGGCTAGGTGCTCACAACGAAGGTCATTCAATAACAAATTACAATATTCCAAGATAATAATATCAATGCCAAGAAATAAGGTTTCCAATGGAATTCAATATCAAGTTTCAAGTACAGTATGGTTCAATAAGAATAATCATATAATCAATAATATTTGTCACTTGCAAGAAAAGACTGTGAACCAAATGTTCTATATCCATGATAGTTAGCAAAATCCAATGAACAATGGACAAAGGCTACAGTTAAGTAACATGTCAATAGTCATACAGTTGATTGAACTAGGACCTTAACCCCCTCCTAGATAGGGTCCCTAATACAATACACTGTGCATAATGCCCGATGAACAAACATCTACCCCATCAGGAGAGTAGTACTGTCAATGGCGCCATATATAGGGTAAGTAAATATGTTGTCCAATAATGAACATCAATCAATACATTTATATATATCAATGATTCAATTAAAAATGGCTACATAGTCAAAAAACTTTAATAACAATACAATTTCTTTGGGAAGATTCAAGGAAATAATATACAAAGACAACAAGTAAAGAACTATGTATGTTATTCACCCCAAAATTCTAATGTATCCAACCACCTAGCACAAACTAAAAGGGTGGTCTTCCACTTCCTTGTCATTTCCTTTATCTCTCCTTTGTGCAACTATAACAAACATAAATCCCAATTTAGAAACCTAATTACATTAAAATACAACAAGCAAAACCTAAATTCTAGATAACATTCAGAAATCCTGAAATTTCTTCCCGAGCATACCCTGATGTTTCACTTATAACTCATTATGTGCAAGTCCAAATGCTACTATGTTTTCACTGAATTTTAGCTAAGACATTGTAACACCTACCATTTTCATATGTCATTTTTGAATACATATGTGTGTGTGTGTGTAATTTTAAATTTTAATTGGCTGAATTAACTTATTTTGCAATAAGTATGATTTTTACTTATTTAATTATTTTGAATAATGATTGTAAATGAGAATGGAAAATTTCAGTGTAGAATATTGATTGATAGATTGAGCTCTTAAATCTGTAAATATATTCTAAGTGTTGAAGGAAATAAGGAGTTAGAAAATCTGTAGCGTTTTCTGTGAATTTAGTTAAGTAGTTTTCCAGCCGGCATTGGCGAGCTGGCTTTGCCGAGTTGGCCTTGCGAAGAGGCCATGCCGAGCTGGCCACGCGAAGAAGAAATGTGAAGATAGAGTGTGAAGAAGAAGTGCGAGCTATGAGTGTGAAGAGGGAAGTGCGAACCGGCAATTGCGAAGAGGTAATGGCGAGCCGGCATTGCAAAGAGGAATTGGCGAAGAGGAAGTGCGAAGAGAAATTGGCGAAGAGGAAGTACGAAAAGGAATTGGCAAAGAGGAAGTGCGAAGAGGAAATGGCAAAGAGGAAATGCGAAGAGGAAATGTGAAGAGAAAATGCAAAGAGGAAATGGCGAAGAGGAAATGCGAAGAGGGAAATGCGAAGAGGAAAGTGCGAGCTGGAAAGGGCAAAGAGGAAAGGCGAAGAAGAATTACGAATTGGAAAATGCGAACTGGGTTTGGCGAAGAGGCATATGTGAGCCGGCATATACGAGCTTGCTTATATGAAGTGGAATGGCGAGTCGACAATGTGAAGAGGCATTGGCGAGCTGAGTTTACCAAGCTAGGACTGGCGAGCTGGCGAACTGCGAGCTGGAATAGCGGATTGGATTGGCGGAATGGAAATTAGTTAATTCTGTTACTGAGGCAGTAATTTATAAAAAAAGGGGCAGTAACTGATGCATTAAAGCACTTAACCTTTTTTATTTTCTTCATTCGTGTTCTGTGTGTTCGTCTTTTCTCCCAAAAGAGTCAAAATACTGTTTCTTCATCTTCTTCATCGATTTATTATTTTCTCCATCAAATTTCTGGAGAAAAATCCATGGAAATCCATAGAGATATTCTGTGACTATATTATTTCGTTTTAACTTGTGAAAAGAGCTGGAAATATTCTAGAGACAGTGAAGGATAAAATTCTGCCATTGTAATCCATTTGAGGTAAGGGTTTATTTGTTAGATTTTATTGATTTAATAGACATTATTTAGGTTGGAAAAAATGGGTCTAGTGTTATTTTGCATAGATTAATTCTAATTAATTGAAATCCCTAAACTCTAGGGTTTAATTGGAACTTTGAAATATGATTTGATAAATTAAAGATGGGGTTCATAAATTGATGATGGAATTTGCTAATTGGATGTAAGTAGACAGTAAATTGATGACCAATTTGATGTGAAATTATAGATTTTGGAAACTGAATTTCTCCAAGTAGCCAAATTGGGGATTTTGGAGGAAATTGGTGAGATTGGCTAATAGATTGATTGTTGGAAAAGTTGAGGTGAGTTCTACATGCATCATTTATCATAATTAATCATTTAATTTAGTTGTTGGACATTATTTGGGAAAAACCCCCAAATGGTCGAACCATATGTTTGTGATACCTTTGGATTTCTTTTAAATTTGTATCCATATTTCTTTATTAAATCAACCTTTATATTGTTATACAACCTTGATTCATTGATACCTACTATTTAAATATCGAGCCTCATTTTGTCGTATGAAATTATCCTAATACCAACCTTTGATTGATATTGGATATTGTACATGGCAAAGCCAGTATTGATAATGAATATTGATATGATTGATACCGAACTGATTGATTGATTGAATCTGGATACCATTGTTGCTTATGGTATCCCTTGTTATTGACCTTGATATGGTTATGGCAGAACTTCCGATTCGATAGGGGAATGGGGAAATACTGTCGACCTTGTGCACATTGTATATTAGTACCCTGGCTAGGAGGGGTTATGGTCCTGGTCATAGGGCCTGATCAGCCTTATGCTTATTTGCCATGATATGGATGATCTAGGACCTACATGGTCCAACATATTTGATTGTTTGGAGATTGTATGATTTCTTTTCATGTAGTCTATCCCTAAATCTATCTTTCCATATATGATACCAAACTTATATGTTGGATTATTGGTTTTATTGTACCTTGACAATTATTCGGTACCCTATTATCTTATTGATTGATACCTTTGCTATATAATGCCTAATATTTATTGCGATGCATGTGAATTCACTGAGTATCATCTATACTCATCCTTTCATTGTTTCTCCTTTTAGGAGAGGATTAGAGCTACAAAATCCAGACTTCTACTTCTCTGGGAATTCTGCCACTGATTTCAGATGTATTGACAGTTCCTTTATTTTGAATAATATTTATTTTGGTGTTCATAATCTAGCTGCTCCATGGGTATGTATGGGTTAGCTAGGAAATGAACATGTAACTAATGATAGTTTTGTTAAATGGATGATATTATAATTAATGGGATATTTTGTGGATCCATATTTCAGATATTATCAGAATGTATGGCAGATTAATTGAATGATTGGTAACTATGAATATGATTTATACATACTATATTGGATTGATAGAATCGATGTGACTGATATTGGGTTCTATAGGTGCCAGTCGCCATTGGCATCTCCCGTGCCCTAGGACCGTCGTGGCTTGGGAAACTGAGTCGTGACAGAGGTGGTATCAGAGCACTAGTTTTGTAAAATGTGAATCTAAGTAACAGATGTATAGTGACTAGATACAAAATGAGGTAGAATTAAGAATACCATGGAGCAAAGGATTTCCTTTGTCGTCTATTGCTGTGATCGTCTTTTATATGTATGTATTCTGCATTTTACTGTATTCTAAAACCATTTATGTTTCCTCGATAGATTCCAAATATGTCGGATAGTAGAGACCATGATATCAGGGAGGCTAAGGTTGCCTCCAATGAATCACTTGTGAGGGAGATGAGCATATCTGAAGGTTCGTCCCGGTCCCGACGGGCTTCGGAGGATTCTGATAGAGGAGATGACCCTTGGAGGGTCGAGATGATGAGAGGGTTGATGGATCTCAGGAGAGAGATGGCTGAGATGAGGAGAGAGAGGCAGCAAGCTCAACCACCACTTGCTCCTGCAGTCGTTCAGCCACCTGTGGTACCGGAGGTTGTGGCACAGACGCCTGTGCAGCCAGTGGGGGCTCAGAGGGAGCCAGCTGCATAGAGAGATAGGTGGGAGATTCCTGAGGGTGGTGTTTCTATGTTTAGCTTCCTGAAGCTAAATCTGTCAGAGTTTAGAGGAGAGAGAGGTGCTGATCCAGTTGACTTTCTAGAGGAGGTTGAGAAGGTAGTTAAGAGACTACCTTATTCTGAGCTCAAATCTATTGAGTTAGTCAGATTGTTACTGAAAAGGAAAGCCTAGACATGGTTTTCTAAGCATATTGAGACCATATTATACGGTGAGCACCCACCTACCTGGGTAGAGTTTTGCCAGGGATTAATACATGAGTTTATTACTGGGGGTGTTAGGACCCGTCACTTGGTGAGTTTTGAGTAGTTAGAGTAGGGGGATCACTCGATTAAGGATTATTCTGAGGAATTTATTCGGCTTAGTAGGTATGCTGAACATCTAGTACCTACAGAGGCAGTTCAGATCTGTAAGTTTAGAAGGGGATTGAATGCTACTTTACATAATGCTTTACTCGCTATAGAGTTTACTTCATTAACCATGATAGTAGATAAGGCTAAACAGATGGAAGAGAAATATAAGGCAGAAAGAGCTAAGTGGGAACAAAAGAGGAAGAGCAACTTAGGGTCACAGAGTAAGAGAGGGGAGAGCTGCTCCCATTTTAGGCAGGCTGAGCCAGTGCCTAGATCAGAGCAGAGATCCTCGGGTAGTAACTAGAGGAGGAGATTTCAGGGTAGGGGTCAGCCCATGGTTCAGTCAGCACCTGTGTACTCTCAGAGTTCTTCTAGATCAGTGTCGCAGGCATCCAACGTCCCTACTTGTGGTTATTGTGGTAGGAGGCACGGAGGGGAGTGCTGGAGGAGGTCAGGTGCATGTTTGAGATGTGGCCAGCAGGGCCATTATATGAGCACTTGTCCGTTGAGGGCTGATCAGCAGCCATCGGTTACAGTATCTTAGCTGACAATTCAGACTAGCCAGAATATGTGCAGAGAGACAGTAGCCAGAGGCAGAGGTAGAGGGAGTCAGGCTTCCGGTAGTGGTCAGGCTCCAGCTGACAGAGGCCAGGGTAGAGTGTTCGCAATTAACACTCAGGATGCTCAGAGATCAGATAATGTCATCACAGGTACTATTCTGGTTCAGAATGAGGCTGTGAATGCCTTATTCGATTCGGGTGCAACTCATTCATTTGTGTCCCCGCATTTTGCACCCAAATTGAACAAGGAGAGGCAGTTATTAGACATTCCACTATCTGTTGACACTCCTATGGGAGAATCTATGGATGTTAACTATTACTATCCTGATTGTATAGTTGAGATGGATGATCGTATTTTACGTGTTGATTTGATTGAGTAGCCTGTGCTTGAATTAGATGTGATACTGGGTATGGATTGGTTGACTAGGCATCGGGCAGTGAAAAATTGTTATAGGAAGAGGATTAAATTCCAGCCTGAGGGGCAATAGGAGTTTGAGTTTTAGGGTGACATTCAGGAGTTCCGGGTTAACCTCATTTCTTCTATTCAGGCTCGGAGATTAATAGGGAAAGGCTGTTCAGCCTACTTGGCCCATGTGATGGATGTGAAGAAATCTTCTGTACGTTTGGATCAGATACCGATAGTTCAGGAGTTTCCTGAAATTTTTCCTGAGGAGTTGCCAGGATTGCCACTTGATAGGGAGATTGAGTTTGAGATTGAGGTGCATGCAGGCACAAATCCGATATCCATTCCACCTTACAGGATGGCTCCCGCAAAACTGAAGGAGCTGAAGGTTCAGTTACAGGAGCTATTGGATAGAGGGTTCATCTGACCTAGTAGCTCTCTATGGGGTGCACCGGTTTTGTTTGTGAGAAAGAAAGATGGCTCTTTACGGATGTACATCGATTATAGGCAGTTGAATAAAGTCACAGTAAAGAACAAGTATCCGTTGCCACGGATTGATGACTTATTTGATCAGCTGCAGGGCGCCAGCTATTTTTCTAAGATTGATTTGAGGTCTGGGTATCATCAGCTGAAGATCAGAGGTGGAGATATACCCAAGACTGCTTTTAGAACTCGCTATGGCCACTATGAGTTTCTAGTATTGCCATTCGAGTTGACAAATGCTCCAGCGGCTTTCATGGATCTGATGAACAGAGTGTTCAGGTCGTATTTGGATAAGTTTGTCATCGTCTTTATTGATGACATCCTTATATATTCCAGGAGTGAGGAGGAGCACAGAGAGCATTTGAGGATTGTACTACAAACACTTCAGGAGCATCAACTGTATGCTAAATTATCAAAGTGTCAATTCTGGTTATCTGAAGTATGCTTTTTGGGGCATGTCATCTGTAAGGAGGGTATTATGGTAGATCCTCAAAAGATTGAAGCGGTTGCCAATTGGCCCCAGCCTACCAATGTTTCAGAAGTACGTAGCTTTTCTGGGTATGGCTGGATACTGTCGGAGGTTTGTAAAAGATTTCTCCCATATTGCAGCTCCTCTGACTAGATTAATGAGAAAACAGGAGCGATATGTATGGATAGATGAATATGATCAGAGTTTTCAGACTCTGAAATATTGCCTTACCAGTGCTCCGATTTTGGCATTACCAGTGGAGGAGGAGAAATTTACGGTATATTGTGATGCTTCGCGAATTGGCCTAGGGTGTGTTCTGATGCAGATAGGCAGGGTGATTGCTTATGCTTCTCATCAATTAAAGAAGCATGAAGCAAATTATCCTACTCATGATCTAGAGATGGCAGCTGTAGTCTTTGCCTTGAAGATTTAGAGGCATTATCTATATGGATCGAAATGCAAGATATATACTGATCATAAGAGTCTGCAGTATATATTTCAGCAGAAGGATCTGAATCTGAGACAGCGCAGATGGGTTGAACTTCTAAAAGATTACAACTGTGAAATTCTCTATCATCCAGGGAAGGCCAATGTAGTGGCGGATGCCTTGAGCAGGAAATCCATGGGGAGTCTTGCTCATATTGTAGTTGGCTGGAGGCCATTGATCCGAGATTTGAGACAATTAGCTGATTATGGAGTAGAGTTAGATTTGAATTCCTAGGATCAGAACCAGGCTCTGATAGCCCAGTTTCGGGCAAGATCATTATTGATTTATGACATAAAAGTGGCCTAGGATAGAGATCCTTATCTTCTAAAATTGAAAGGAGAGGTTCAGAGTGGACGGATGACTGAGTTCACTATTGATGATGAGATTTTGAGGTGTGGGAAACGTATCTGTGTACCAGATTGTGATGAGCTGCGGGATAGGATTATGCAAGAGGCACACCATTCTGCTTATAGTGTACATCCAGGTATTACCAAGATGTACCATGATTTTAGAGATGTTTATTGGTGGCCTGGGATGAAGAAAGATGTAGCTCGTTTTGTATCAAAGTGCTTAGCCTATCAGCAGGTTAAGTTTGAGCATCAGAAGCCATTAGGGCTACATCAGGAGATAGAGCTACCAGAGTGGAAATAGGAACAGGTTACTATGGACTTTATAGTTGGTCTACCTTGGACTTCGAAGTTGTATGACTCTATTTGGGTTATTGTGGATCGATTGATGAAGTCTGCACACTTTTTGGAAGTTAAGACCAACTATACAGCGGCTCAGTATGCACAATTGTATGTTGATAAAATTGTGCGTCTTCATGGAGTTCCTTTAGTGATCATATCTGATCGGGGTACACAGTTTACAGCACGGTTTTGGCAGAAATTTCAGAAGGCTTTGGGTACCCAACTACGGTTTAGTACTGCCTTCCATCCACAAACTAATGGACAATCCGAGATGACGATTCAAACC
>CANXYC010591538.1:0-14566 GCA_948193065.1 Aleurites moluccanus | reverse complement strand
AAATTATATATATATATATATATATATATATATATATATATATATATATTAGTTAGTAAATTTTAAAATTATTTTAGAGTTCAATGCTTTACACACAGAGTGCAACTAGTCTCAATAAAAGAAAATTAACAATAATGGAATTAGGGTTAGGGAGACAAAGAGTGGCTGTGGCAAACCGCAAACCCTATATAACTCCATGAAATCCATTGTTTAGGTAGTTAAAAATTCAAGGGAAAGTTTTAAAAAAAAAAATACTTTCCGATTTTACGCTTTTATAAATAAGGGTTTATGATTTTTTTTCTTTTTTCTTTTTTTAAATTAGGTCTGTATTTTATGTTGTTAGCAATTAAAGATTTGATACTCTAATATTGTCAGTTTCAACTAACGTGAAACCAAACTTTAATAAAATATATATTTGATTTTGTAAAAAAAAAATTGCATACCATTATTTGCAAAAGCGTGAAATCAGCTGATGCTTTTTTGAACATTTTATAATTTTAAAATATATATATATAATTTTTATAATAGGCTCCATGATACTTCATTATTAGAATGCCACATCACTGAAAAGTTAATTTTATTAATTTTTAATATCACAACCCTTAAATTTAATAAATTTTTTCCAAATCATCTTATAATACAAATATTTATCGTTTAATTTTTTATTAAAAAGTATATTTAAATTTTCTTTTAATTCTTTGAAAAAGAAATTTGACTCCATCACTAGGAATTAATTTCTAAACCTAATTTGATAGATTGTTTTTAACAAGGATGGTTTAGGACATGTTGAAATGAATTTCATTTGTGATCACTTTTTAGTTTAAAGAGGGAATAAAAATTTATATATTTTTTTAAATATTAACTAATAGCATGCAAAATCATCTTTAATTATTTATTGGTAGATATAAAATGTAATTTTTATAATTTATAAAATTATAAAAAAAAAATACTTTTTTTTCCCACTTACAGCTAGAGGTGAAAAATAATGGAGGAGTTGTAGATGGGTTGAATTATATCGAAATGATTAAAACAGAAATTTTGAATCAAATTTAAATTAATATTTGAATTTTGAGAATAAATCATATCATCTATAATATTAATTTTCTTAAAAGAAAAATACTTTGAAAATAATTAAAATTTTTACATATAATTTTAAAAAATAAAAATATAAAAAAAGAGAAGGTTAATCATGCAATTACATATATTTAAAATAATTTATTTTAATTCTTAAATCTAACAGTATTGAGTGTTTAAAAAAACTTTTTATTTACTTTTATATATGTAAATAATTTATATATATATATAATAAATCGATTACTATAAAAAAAAAAAATTATTTACTTTTATGTATGAATTTTCTCTTATAAACAATTATATTCAAGAAAAACAAAAAGAAATAAATACTAAATTAATTAAACGAGATAAAAAATATATATATATATATTGTGAGAAGTAAAAAATTTTATGATATCACAATTTAAAAAAAAAAAAAAACTTAAAATAAATTTAAAAATTTTTTATTATTTATAAATTTTATCGGGTGAGATGAGTTCAGTCATTAAGTCAGTTTTGGATTGAATAAATTGATCTCTGAGTCCTACCAGAAAACTTGAGGTGGGCCACTTACTTAAGGTCTATATACTTTCTTTCTTTTTTTTCACTGATAAAAAAATAGCTAAATTAAAATAAGAAAAAAAAAAAGGATCAATCAACATGCATAATGGAGAAACAAGTGCTTCTATTGCGACTCTCCCTCATCTCACTTCAGGCCAGGTTTAAATAAAAGAAATAGTTTAAATATCATATATAAACAAGATTTTACAAAATTTCAGTCGGTGTCTAATAAAAAAAATTTTATATATATATAAAGCAAGCTTTTATCTATGAAAAAGGAATTAAGAAATGGTGATTAGAAAAGCAAGAACGACATGCAAGAAACTTACGCGCAAGTGTCGCAAAGCCCAGCATAGTCGCCATTCTTGAGCAGCCAACCTCGCCTGAAGTGAGCTAAGGTAGAGTCGCAATAGAAGCACTTGTTTCCATTTGCAACTAAAGCAGGAATACGAGTAGCAGAAGAAGAAGCAGAAGCCATTGGAGAAGAGGAGAGAAGCTCAAGAGAGAAATGAAATAAACAAAATGAGGAAGAGGAGAAAAAAAAAAAAAAAAAAAAAGAGAAAAAGGAGTAAATAGATTCTCTTATTTTGTGGTTATCGTGACAATTGTACGATAACAGCCCTATCGAGGTGGATTCTATAACAAAATCAAGTAGCCCCACAATACAATTTTTTGGAAATTTTTTATGACCTTCGCAATTAAGAAACGTTACAAATAAAAAATAAAAAAATAATACCCGTTAATTTAAATAATAAAAAATTTATTTATTTTTAAATAAAATTACGAATTAAAAATTTATCAATAGAGAAAATAAATATTAATAAAATTTTATTTATTATAAATTATTCTCAATTTAAAAATAAATTAGTCAGATTCAATATATTTAAATATTACATAATCATATAAAAAAAATTAAAAAAAATTAATTATTTTAAATTCTTCAACTATTACCATGGTCTTAAATTTTTGCTACCAAAAAAAATTATTTTAATTGTATAATTTTTGTTTTTGTTTTAAACACATATTTCAATTCCGTTTTTAATATAAAATATAAATGTATCTCACCATTAAATAATACCTCATTGATTTTTAATTATATAATTCACAATGTTAATTTCAACTCATTTATTCTTTTTAAGAAAAAAAAACATAGACGAATATGAATGTTAATTAGAGATGCTAAAATGTCACGCTTATATCTAGTGAAGAAAATTTTATAGCATAATGGTTATAATCAAACGAGCTCATTATCATAAAGCATGGTTGTTAAAATCGAATCGAATCGATCGATCGAATTAAAAAATTAAAAATTGATCTGATTAATTCATATTTATCAATTTCTTAAAAATCGGTAAACTAGTTTGTTAACCAGTTAATCAGTTGAATCGGATCAATTTTTTTTGTTCGAATGGGTCAATTTTTTATTTTATTTTTATCAAAACGACGTAGTTTTTATCAAGCAAAAACGACGTTGTTTTGAGTTAAAATAAATTAAAAGAATTTTAATAATTTCATTTCAATTTTAACCGACGTCAAAACTTACCCAACACTAAAATCATGACTCTATTGCATGTTACCTTAATGTGTGAGTAGACATTTAAACAATTGAATATCCATAACTTATATATATATATAACTTTTGACTTAATGTGATTGAATTTATATCATAAAAAATATAATTTTGTATAAATTCTTGATTTAGCCATAATTGCATTATATTTATTTTTATTATATATATATATATAATAAATGTCAAATTATATATATTATATATGTATATCAATTTTTTTTCGATTTAACCGATTCGATCCCAGTCGAACTTATGACCCTCTGATCCTCTGTCTTCACTGATCCAGTTTTGAAAACATTGCCATAAAGTATGCTCTATGCATTTCTTTTCTTGATCATGAAGGCCAATGGGAAACCTTGCGATAGAAACCCTAGATTGCAAATTTGTGTACTTTTATAGCAGTGCTCTATGCATTTCTTTGACGAACCATCACAAGGAAAATATTAAGTTACTTAGTTTACTATTTCTATGAGCAAATTGAGTTTAAGAATATGTGTATATTTTCATTTCATATATTTAATTATGTGCGAATATAATTAAAAAAAAAAATTCATCGAGAGCGACTCTTATTTACTCTGAAAAATACCCTACTAGTTTGATATTGTCTTACCCTCTAGCTTTTCTCCTCTGCTAGGTCTTTCCTAAGCCAGTAAAAGAGGAAAGTTGTCAAGACTACCCTAAGCCTACTAGTAGACAAAGAGTTTCAGTTTGGGGTGAGCAAAAAAACCGAGCAAAAATTGAAATCAAATTGAATATAGCTTGATCGGTTTAGTTTAGTTTAATTTAAAATTCGATTTAATTAAGTTATTTTTTTGAAATTTCTTTCAGTTTGATTTGGTTCGATTTTCTTTAAAAAAAAATTGAAATAATCAAACTGAACAAATATATATATATATATATATTAATAATTTTATATTTATTTTATTTAAAAAATCGAAATAATTAAATAACAAAAATTGAATTATGTCTGTTAAGTTTGATTTGGTTTGATCTTAAAAATTTTAATTCAATCGATTTGGTTCGATTTGATTTCTAAAAATTTTCATTTGATTTGTTTAATTTTTGAGAAATTTAATTTGGTTGAAATTGAACCGACTGATTGCTCATCTTAGTTTCAGTTAAAATATCTAAGCAATCTCTTTTAGCATTTCACATTGGATGGAAGTATATACCTAATATAATAAGTAAGACTTATTCCAGGAAATATCTAAGCAATCTCTTTTAGCATTTCACATTGGATGGAAGTATATACCTAATATAAAAAGTAAGACTTATTCAAGGATTACATCCTTGAACTCGCTTCAAGAAAAATTCAATTTTGATAAATATGTAGTAAATAAATAAAATAAATAACTCCCAAATATGTAAAATTAGAAATATAATTAAAACTGTGAAGCAACTAACGCCATATATCATAAGTCTTCAAGTATGAAGCACATATAGACAGTTTAAGGTAGCCACAAATTCATGAAATATGCAGCTAGCTACAATTACTTGTTGATTTTCCAGGGTATGGCGTTAGTAAGGCAGCTGATAATGCAAACTTCAGAGAGATTGCAATGCATCCAACACTATATATGAATGCTGAGTATTATTACATTACTTCCCTGGAATATTTGGAACCTATAAACATCAAATACAAAAGCATTAATCCAAGATTTAACTATTAAAACTATGAATAATTATATCTATTAACACTTAAAATAAAAATTGGATTTTGTCACTACTTTAAAGATTTTAGTCTCACCTTAGTCGTTGGCCCCTTTATAAACACCTACTCTTCTTGTTCTTATTTTTGTTCTTCTTCTTTTCCACCTAATGTTGGGACATTTCCCATTTCCAACTATCACCAAAATTAAAATTCCATTAAATTAATGGAATTGAATAAAAGGCATAAAATTGTAAGTATAATATTTTTTTTTTGCTAACCAAAATAACATTTTTAGAAAATAAATACTATTTTAGAAACAAAAATGGAAAACAAATAATAAGTTGAAATAAATAATAATTTAGAGATAAAAGAAGATCTTGGATTTACAGGAATGGATTCCTTCCTCAAGCAGTCCATGCATTTTACACCACCATAATCAACTGCTCTATAAGAATGTGCTGACATAACACATCCACAGTGAATGATCTACATAGCAAGCAAAATTAAGACATTACTATAGTGCTAAATAACCAATAAATAAATAAAAAACATATACTTTTGAGAAATATACTATATTATCTAGTTAATATACATTTTGTTCCTGATTTCATAGTAGACCAAGTTAATGTTTAAATTTCATTTGCTTACCTTGTCACAGATGAGACATGTCCTCCAGCCTTCATTGTCCCAGTGAAAATATATGCAGAAGCTTCCATTCTCATAAGCATCACTATATGAAATTGTTTGTAAAAATAATGAATAATACTAATAATAATAATAATATATAAATAGCCATCATTAATCAAGCTTCATGATATAAAATAACTATTGAAAATATTAATTAAACTTTATTTTCAAGAAGAATGTTTTTGAAGGGTCATTTGTCTAGTTTAATATGTATTAATGTAGAGGGAGTTATAAAAAAATTAATGTTGGTCAGTTATGAAGTATTTTAAGAGATTTGTGTTTTTTTATATTCTCTTATTAAATAATCATTTATGTGTCTTTAAATATATTAAATGTTCATTTAAATTTTATTTATTTATTTAATCACAGGTATTCTTATTCCCGTATTACAGTTTATAGGACTAAATCATATTCTCATCACTATATGAAATTGTTTGTAAAAATAATGAATCATAATAATAATAATAATAATAATATATAAATAGTCATCATTAATAAAGCTTCATGATATATAATAACTATTGAAAATATTAATTAAACTTTATTTCCAAGATGAATGTATTTGAAGAGTCATTTGTCTAGATTAATATGCATTAATGTAGAGGGAGTTATAAAGAAATTAATGTTGTCAGTTATGAAGTATTTTAAGAGCTTTGTGTTTTTTTGTATTCTCTTATTAAATAGTCATTTATGTGTCTTTAAGTGTATTAAATGGTCATTTATGTGTTTTTTTTTTTTATCTAATCACAGTTATTCTTATCTCGTCTCACGGTTTATAGGACTAAATCATATTTTAGGACTTGTAGCTACCTCTCCTAATGTGTGCAATCTCCACGGATCAATTCTGAAACTTGATCATAGGGTACAAGTGTGCCTTACTACTTGAACCACACATCATTGGTGTCATTTATATGTCTTTAAGTGAGGGTCTAAAAATACTCTTATAGACACTATAAAAAAGCTTATAATCTTTATTTTATTGTATGGAGTGAAATATAAGTGTGAAAGTTCATTGAAAATATTTTCTTTCTCTCGTTCCAATTCTATTTTGTTTGCGTGAGTGTCTAATATTTTTTTGTGAAGCCCACCACCTTTCCAACAAAGTGGTATCAGAGCTTGAATATAGCATCAAAAGGAACCTCTATGTCATTTCAATATCCACAACTCACCAAACTTAACTATGAGAATTGGTCCATAAGAATGAAAGTCATTCTTGGTTTACAAGGAGTGTGGGATGTAGTTGAAAAAAGCTTTAAGGAGCCTCAAAATGAAGCAACCTTGACTCAAGTGGAGAAGGACACCTTCAAGAAGGAAAGGAAGAAAGACCAATGTGCACTCACCATCATCCATCAAGGTTTAGATGAAGAAATATTTGAGAAGATAGTCAATGAAAACTACATCAAAGAGAGCTTAGGAAACACTTCGTAACTCGGTTATAGGAGTTAACAAGGTGAAGAAAGTATGTCTACAAACTCTAAGGCCTAGGTTTGAAACACACTTGATGAAGGAGGAAGAATCCATTTTGGATTACTTCATAAGGGTGCTAGGGTTGGTAAATCAAAGGAAGAGGCTTGGTGAGACTATCCAAGATGTTGATGTTGTTAAGAAAATTCTTTGATCTCTCAACTTAAAATTCAATTATATGGTGGTTGTTATTGAAGAATCTAAGGATGTGAATGCTATGACTATCGATGAGCTAAGTGGCTCCTTATTAGCTCATGAAGAAAGAATGAACCATGGTAAGAAAGATCTAGAAGAACAAGTCTTGCTTGCAAAGTTGTCCTTGAATCCCAAAAATAGGGAGACAGGCGAAAGAGGCCAATCCCATGGAAGTAGACGTGGTCGTGGACAAGGGCGGAGTCAAGAAAGAGGAAGAGGTGAACAAAACACTCCTAATTAAAATAAACTTCAGAATTTTCAAAGAGGAAGAGGAAGAGCACAAGGAAGAGAAAGAGGAATAATACAAGGAGATTTGATAAATCCTAAGTTGAATGTCATTCATGTGGCAAACATGGCCATTATTCTTAAGAATGATTTTTCAAAAATGAAGAGGAGGCAAAATTAGCCGAACATGATGAAGATGGAGAATAAATAGTTTTACTATTGTCGATGAAGGATGGGACAAAAAGTGATAATACTTGGTACCTTGATAATAGAGCTAGTAATCATATGACAGGAGATCAAAGCAAATTTGTGCAGCTTGACACAAGTGTAAGGGGGCATGTGCGCTTTGGTGATGGTACAAAGGTGGAAATCAAAAGCAAAGGTATTGTTTTATTCAAAACAAAACTTGGAGGCCATAAACTTCTCCCTAATGTTTATCATATTCCAAAGTTGAAAAGCAATATTTTGAGTATTGGGCAACTTTTGAAAAATGGTTGTAAAATTCATATGGAGCGATCTACACTTTAGCTAAAAGATCATGATACCAATCTTATTGCTAATGTGACTATGACAAGCAATAGAATGTGTCTTTTAAACTTGCAAAATACGGAGGCCATATGTTTGAAGACTTGTGTCAAAAATCCTGCTTGGATATGGCATATAAGGTCTAGCCATCTCAATTTTGATAGGCTTAAAGCTTTTGGAGAAAAGAAGATGGTGAAAGACATTCCAACCATAGAGCACCCCGAGCAATTATGAGGCATGCTTACTCGACAAGAATTCAAAGAAAAGCTTTAAGAAGCAATATATCTTAATGGCTACTAAACCACTTGAACTTGTCCATTCTGATATTTGTGGTCCTATCAATCCTCCATCACTTGTTAAAAACTCTTAATTTATCCTCTTTATTAATGATTATACTAGGAAGACTTGGGTATATTTTTTGAAGAATAAATTTGAAGCTTTTGATGCTTTTAAAAAAATTTAAGGCTTTGGTTGAAAAAGAAAATGGTTGTCAAATTAAAACCTTCAGAACTAATAAGGGTGGAGAATCTACTTCTAATGAGTTCAAAAAATTTTGTGAGTTGCATGGAATTCATCATCTTTTAACAATCCCTAGATAGCCTCAACAAAATGGAGTAGCCAAAAGGAAGAATCGAACAATTATCAATATGGCGAGAACCATGCTGAAAAGTAAGATGATGCCGAAGGAGTTTTGGGCAAAAGCAGCTGCATATGCGATTTATCTCTCAAATCGCAGTCCAATTAAAAGCTTGAAAGTTGTGACACCTCAAGAAGTATGGAATGGATTGAAGCCTAGTGTATCACACTTGAAAGTGTTTGGCTCTATTATTTTTATACATGTTATAGAGCAAGAAAGATCCAAACTTGATGGTCGAAGCAAGAAGTTTGTTTTCATTGGATATGATGAAAACTCAAAAGGCTACAAGTTGTTTAATCCAAGTAATGTGAAGGTCGTGACTAGTAGAGATGTTGAGTTTGATGAAGAAGCATCATGGGATTGGAGTATTAAAATGGAGGGATCTCATGATTTCCTTCCATATTTTGAAAAAGAAAGGGAAGTTATCCTAGAAGATATGAATGAACAATCTCCACCAACCTTACCAATTCCATCTTCTCAAACATCATCATCCACATCTACACCAACAAGTATGGGACCTAGAGGCTTTCAAAGCCTTGACAAAATTTATGATAACACTAACCTGATGTGTTTACTTGCAGATGTTGAGCCTTTAAGCTTTACAGAAGCTTGTAAAGATGAGAAATGGATTCAAGCTACGAATGAAGAAATTCAAGCCATTGAGAAGAATGACACTTGGAAACTTGTTTCTCTTCCAAGTGGTCATTATCCCATTGTAGTCAAATGGGTATACAAGATAAAATGGAATGCAAAAGGTAAAGTGAAAAGGTATAAGGCAAGGCTCGTAGTCAAAGGCTACAAACAAAAACAAGGCATTGATTATGAAGAGGTGTTTGCTCTCGTTGCTTACTGGGAGACTATTCGTTTGTTGATTTCTTTTGCTGCCTGAAATCATTGGCAGATTTATTAATTGGATGTCAAGTCTGCTTTCCTCAATGGGTATCTTGAGGAGGAAGTCTACATTGATCAGCCATTGGGATATGAGATCAAAGGAAAGGAAGATAAGGTGTTGAAGCTGAAAAAGGAGTTGTATAGGCTTAAACAAAATCCAAGGTCTTGGAATAGTCGACTTTACAAATATCTCCAAGAGAATGGTTTCACAAGATGCATACATGAGTATCCTTTTTACGCTTAGCATATTAATGACAGTGTGTTTTTTGTTTGTATCTAAATGGATGATCTTATTTTCATAGGCAACAATCAAAATTTTTTTGAAGATTTCTAAAGGTTGATGACTCGAGAGTTAGAGATGAATGATATAGGGTTGATGTCCTACTACTTGGGAACTAAAGTGAAGCAAATGGAAGATGGTATTTTCATTATACAAGAAGATTATGCGAAGGAGGTTCTTAAGAAGTTTAACATGTTACATTGTAATCCAGTTAATACTCCTATGGAATATGAAACGAAATTGTCCAAGATGGATGGTCAATATTATATAGATCCAACTTTGTTCAAAAGTCTCGTAGGAAATCTAAGGTATTTGACTTGTACTAAACTTAATATTTTATTTGCAGTTGGCCTTGTGAGTCGTTTCATGGAGAGTCCTTCTGAAGTATATTGGAAAGCTACCAAGAGAATTCTTCGTTATATTAAAGGAACCATGGATTATGGTATCTTTTCTTCATCTTCCAAAGAATTCAATTTGATGGCTTTTTGTGATAGTGATTGTGCTGGAGATCGTGATGAAAGAAAAAAGCACTAAAGATTTTGTGTTCTTCTTAGGAAATAATGCAATATCATGGTATGCGAAGAAGCAACTCATATTTACTCTCTTTACATGTGAATCAGAATATGTTTTAGCTACTGCTTGTACTTGTAATGTTATTTGGTTGAGGTTGTTAAAAGAAATTCATTTGGAGGAAATTAAAGCAATAAAAATCATGATTGATAATAAATTTGCTCAAGCTTTAGCAAAGAATTTGGTATTTCATGATAGAAGCAAAAATATAGACACAAAATTTCATTTTATTTGAGAATGCATTTCAAAGAAGGAAGTTGATTTGGTGTATATTAAATCACTAGACCAAGTTGCTGATATTTTTACAAAATCACTCAAGCATGATATTTTTCAAAGACTAAGAATGATGCTTCGAGTCATAAAAAAATCAAGTTTAGAAGGGGGTATTGGAAATATTAATTAAACTTGATTTCCAAGAAGAAGGCATTTGAAGGGTCATGTGTCTAATTTAATATGCATTAATGTAGAGGGAGTTATGAAGAAATTAATGTTGGTATATTATGAAGTATTTTAAGAGCTTTGTGTCTTTTTGTATTCTCTTATTAAATATTCATTTATATGTCTTTAAGTGTATTAAATGGTCATTTATGTGTATTTAAGTGTGGGTCTAAAATGCTCTTTTAGATACTATAAATAAGCTTGTAATCTTTGTTTCATTATATGGAGTGAAATAAAAGTGTGAAAGTTCATTGAAAATATTCTCATCTACTCGTTCTAATTCTATTTTACTTAAGTGAGTGCATGATAATTTTTGTGAAGCCCACCACCTTTCCAACAATAACATTGTATATTCTGAAAAATAAAAGATGATAATTTACCACAAAGTGAAAGTACAATATATGTTTTTTTTTTCTTTTATACACAAAATATTATATTAAAAGTGGTGTATATACCTGATATAATTTAGTTTTTCCCTAATCGATAAAAATAGCAAAAAAAATTAAAGATTAAAAAAAAATCCTTGAGTATCATTAAATCATGATATTATGGTGGTAGTTTTATTATGGTGGTTGGGCTCTTAAGTCAACATCTGGCGTATGCTTGGAATTGTATAGTTTTTATATAGTTTATGCTTGGTTTTAAGTTTATATAACTCCTACTTCAAGGTTACTTTCGCTCTCACCTAAGTACTGCTTCCTGGTTGTTTATGAGAGATGAAGTTGTTTTTCTTCTGCTATTGTGTATTGATTTTGGGTTATTATATTTAGTCTTTAGCTTCGTTGTACACTTGTAAGCTATTGTATTTTTGTGAGCTAATGTATGTTTGTGAGCTACTGATTCCGTAGCTATTTTTACCTACATCTTGTGAGCTATATTGCCTATTGGTACTATAGCTTTTATGCTTGGAGTTTTGTAGCTTCTGGTTCTCATTGAAGTCCAATTGCACTTATTATTAGGTTTTAATATATCATAATTAATCTAATATAATCCCTTTTTATCAAAAAAAAATGATGGTAGTTTTAGTATGATGAAAATTATGTAAGGGAAGAGATAATCTTATTATATAACTACTTGTTTCACAAGTCTTCTTCTTTGGCTCCTCCTACCAGAATTATTAAAAAGTTTTAGCGCTTTATTATTCAAGGTTTGAGATTATTTTTATAGTAAAATGGGGTAATTTTTAAAAAATTAAAATAAAATAACCCAAACATGAGCATAAATATAGCTTCTACTGCTCACCCTCACAATTTTCCATCACAATTTAGAAAATTGAGGAACCTAGAGTGCCACCACTACTACTACTTTCACAAACATCACCTTTCCCACCAATGCTATGGAAACAATATTGAAGACAACAACAATACATTACTCAAGGAGTCCACTCAATTTCGAACCATTTAAGTTGTTTTATCAAAAGTGGTGAATTTTCCATTTCTAGATTTGTAGCAAAGAATAAATTTTTTTTAACTAATTTTTATGACTAAGACAAAAAAAAAAATAATTAATTAATAATATTTTATTGGATTTGCCAGGGTTTCACATTGTTTAGCCCAAATGTGGCTAAATTATATCAAATATCACTGAACTAATCTTTTAATTTATTGTTGTCCCTTGTAATATCTGTCATTTTTGTAGTATTTTATTTATTTTGTATGTTTGGAGAATATATTAAAATTTTAAATAAGAATGTTGAGAATTTCAGGAATTTCTGTTTTGGATGCTGCAGGATTTTGTGATGATAATTTCATGGTCTTAAAAACATAATTTGATAAAGTGTAAAACATGAAAGTTGTTAATTTATATCTTACCTATAATTCTGTAGAATCGTTTGGCAAAATTCTGTATATGTGATGAGTTGTGTCTATTTGAGCAAGGCTGGTCTGGTTGAGAGTTTCTACAGGGATATAGTGTCTATTTGGAATTACTGGGAATGACTGAGGCAGAATTAGTTAAAGGTATGAACATGAAAAATGTTCCTTTATGTGTTGTGAAGATGGCTGTAAAATTTTAAAATTTTTGGATAAGTGTATCTCAGTGTAGAGTGGGTTTTATCAGACCTATTTGGAGAGATTCTAAGACAGCAGTTTGGGTGATCTTTAGAGAGTCACCACGGTCTGTGTGTTGGTTTTTTTGAATTTAAATTTTGATATGTTATGCCTCAGCATGTTGATTGTAAGTGATAAAAAGAATTAGTAAGTTTGGATATTTGTAACTCATTTGCGAGCTGCCTAAGTGTGGGATGTTCAGGCAAGAATTTAACTTAGAGGAATTCTATTTTTGGCGAGTCAGCAATATGAGAGGAGGCATTTGGCGAAGTGGCGAGGTGAGATTGCCGAAGTGGCAAATCGCGAAGAGGAAGTTGGCGAAGAGCTTTAGCGAAGAGGAAAGGCGAAGAGCTTTGGAGAAGAGGAAAGACGAAGAGCTTTGGCGAAAAGAAAAGGCGAAGAGGATTTGGCGAAAAGGTATTATGCGAAGAAGCATTATGCGAAGAGGGAATGTACGAAGTGGCAATTCGCGAAGAAGCAAAAGAAGCGAAGAGGCGAAAAGGCAAAAAAGCATTACCGAGTTGGCATATGCGAGAAAGAGTTGCGAGGAGAGTCTGGCGAGGTAGCATATGCAAACAAGAATGTGCGAAATAACATTGTCGGATCAAGTTTGGCGAGCTGGATAGTGCAAGCTGGGAATGCGAAGTGGGAATGACGAGCTGGTTAGGCGAGATAGTTTTACCGAGGCAGGTCTGGCGAGGCGAGCTGGCTAGCGTGTTTCTAGGCAGAGGTCTATTTAACCCCCAGCAGTTAGAATCATTTTTCACGATTCTTCTTTCCATCTTTCTTCGTTAATTTCATTCCTTTCTCAGATTTGTTCTGTTTTAAATTCTAAGGCATTAATAATTAAATTAATACATTAGACCTCTAGATTATTCAGTATTAAAGCAAAAATCATCAAGATTTGAGCAGTAATCTCAGAATTTCAGTTTGAAGGAAATAAGGTAAATTTTCTTCTTAAGCTATTTTCTTTGGATTTATTTAAGTCTATGGGTTAGGATAATTAATTCTGGGTATATAGAATTTATTGCTAGCAATTTACAGTCACTAATGGTAATTAATGTGGGAGAAATTTGGAGGTTGAGACTGTCATGAATAGTAACTCCGAAAATTTAATGCATAAATTTCTTAAAAAGATTAATGAAATTGTTGTTGGGAATTAAGAATAGAGACTCTAAGATAGTTAATCAATAGGAAATCATGTTGAATATTATTGATTTGGAGAAATCTTAATTTTGTATATTTGGGGGAATTTCTTAGGAAGAGGATTCGAAATTGATTGGGAAATTAAGTGAGCAGATTCTAAAGAGTAATTTGAGAGAATTTGTCCAAGAGGTAAGTATGAACATCCCCTTCGATTATTGTTCTTTGAAATTCAAATGACCAAAGTATTCTTATAGTTGATTATCCTATTGTATATATATATTTATTTATATACTTGTGTAATGCGAATGGCTTGATTAATATTCTTGGATCAAGTTCATATGTTTCTTACTTGTGAACCTGATTTGAATAATGTTATATGATGATGGTCTTGCAACCAATATGCTTCTTATGAGATCGAAACCCCATGACCCATGAATAGAACGGTCTTCCCAATGAGAGTAAATTCATTGGTCTATTGTGCACTTTGGGAGCCCAGCCGATAGGGTTTTTATCGGTGTTCCACCTAGAGGGGGCCAGGAGCTCTAGGCGCATGCCTAGCCAAGCATGTGTGCACGTTAAGGTAGCAAGGCTACCGATACGTATGATATGATATGAGATCAGTTCT
>CANXYC010591523.1:0-10035 GCA_948193065.1 Aleurites moluccanus | reverse complement strand
AAAAATATTTAACTGAGAGGCTCAATACGCCCCTAATAGCCACTCTTTAAATTCAAAGAGAGCTAAAAAGAAGAAAATATGACTTGGAGGAGAAAAAGACGAAATCTAATAAATTAAATGATTTATTGTCTTCTTTTCCTTATCTTTTCTTGATTTTGTGACTTCTTGTGTGTTTCTATGTGTCCTTGTATCTGTTTGTGTATTTTGGAAGGTGGGAGGAGGCTCTCTACTTATAATAAGAGCTTTGGGGGTCGAATCCCATCACTTTTTAATGTGGAATTCGGAAGAAAAGTGGTCCAGAATGTCGCTGCCGCTGGAAGGGGGTGGCGGCGCAGCCGAGGTGCCTTGGCGGCACAGAGTGTGAAGGAGGGCGGCAGCAGCGGCAAGGGGCCATGCTGCCGCCCGCCGCCGCCACCCCCCTCTGGCGGCAATGCTATGCCTGGAGGGTGGCAGCTCTAGCCCAATTCTTTCTAAGGTTGTTCCGAGTCTGTTCGAGCATGGGTTTGGTTCCGAGGAGTGCCGTTCGGGTTGGCACGAGTCCGAGGGTGCAGAAAATGAGTGTTCACAGCTGCCCCCCATCATGGTTGTCTATTCTGAATGACAAAGGTGATGTAGGTGAACTGGGGTATTCCTGTCTTCTTGGAACAAAAGAAGGCGTTCTGATTGCATCTTGCAAGGTCTGGAGGTATACAAGTGTGGTCTGTCAAGCTCCGGACAACTTTTCACTTTTCTGGTATTTTTCTGTTTCTGTCTTTTTCTGTTTTACAGAAGCTTCCTATGTCTGATCTGGGCAAATGATAGCTCTATGGATAGAGAAAAATCATACGGGTTCAACAAAATTGACAGCACCCGATTCCGACTTGAATTGCTTCAGAAATACGATTTTCCTTGCTTTTGGCCAAGTTAGGGACATGGTAGTCATTTCTGAAATTCTCAAAATCTATAAATAGGGATGAGGTTCTCCCATTCTCTTCACTCCTCATTTTCTCACTTCACTCTCTCTCTTCTAGATCTTCTCTCTAAAGCTCTCCTCTTCTTTTGATGGCTTTAACTTCTGGAAGTAGCAATCGGGGACACCATAGCTATGAGGCCCGGCGGGATAATCCTGACCCGGAAAACTTGCTGCAGGAATCCGAACAACACGTTTCTTGGGACGGCAGAATAAAGGTACATATTTTATCATTCTTATTTATTTATTCATTCATTTATTTGTTTATTAATTTTAAATTTTTTTTTTCAATTTTTTTTTTTTTGAATACCATGCTTAGGAATAGGGGGCTAGATCAAATTTAGCATATCTTGCTGATGCTTTATCTGAGGAAACTCCAGTAAAACCCTTGTTAGAGCCAACTGGTTTTTTATCATTTCTAAAGGTCAAAACCAATCCTGAAAGCCATGTGGCTTTGATCAAGGCACTAGCTAAGCGGTGGTGGAACACCACCAACACCTTTCATTTTCCTTGCGGGGAGCTGACGGTTACCCTGTTGGATATATCGATGCTGACCGGCTTGTACTTTGGAACCCGTCACTTGGACCTCTGCTCTGACTGGAGGATTACCTTTACTCCTGAGGATATGACTCGGTTTATAAGTCAGGACCCCCCTCGAGATCGCATATCAGTCCCTCGCACCTGGCTTCAGGCTCGGCTGAGAGAGATGGAACCGTTTACTGGAGTGATATTTGATACTGAGGTGGTTACTAGACTGATGATGCTGATCCTAGTTGGATGCACATTCGGTCATACTCAATGATACTGTCAACCTGAATATTCTGCCCAGCTTGATAGATATGACTACCTTGGGTGAATATGATTGGGCTGGCACTATTCTAAGCAACATGTATTGGGAGATGTGCGATCTGTCCAGAGGAGCTTTTTATTCCTATGGAGGGACTTACTTCATTTGGGAGGTATGCTTTCCGCATCTTTTGCCTTTGAATTTGATTTGAATTGGGAGGTACTCTCTGCACCTGTTGGTTTGAACTGGGAGGTACTCTCTGTACCTGTTCTGATCTTTGCTTTCTAACTTTCTGTTTAACATGCTTGAGCCAGGTATGGGCCTATGAATACTTTCAGACACTTGCCCCTACTCTGAGCAGCCCTAGACTGGATGTTTTCCCAGCTGGTGTCTGGTGGAATAGGAAATATTGGTCCAGCCTTGGTGTGCATGAATTCGGGACCATTCGGGCTTTCTTCGGCAGCCTTGATGCTTTTCAGGTATTTTACTGACTTTATGTCACCCATACTCCATGGTTTTGCTTATAACAAATCTTTGTGCAGGTTGTGACGAAACCTTATATTGATTGAATGCCGCTGATGCCAGCGGAACTTGACCCAAGTGCTGCATTGGCTTGTTCCCGCTTGTTGCTTCGTTCATCATATCACAAACTATATTATCTGGGAGAAAGAGTCTGAGTCCAGACTATTGGCAGGTGGGTAGTTCTGGTACACCCACCGATTGACATGAGATGGAATATGGACATACGGGCTCCTGACAAGGCTTACACTGGGCTTCTCATCCATCTGTATGTAGCACCCAGAGATGACTATGCAACATTTTGTCGCGCCCATTTGATGAGTTCTGTCGATGATCCATACAGGCGATCGAATCGTGCATCTGGTGTTGCTGGTCCTTCTTCTGCCAGACTAGGCCGAGTTCATAGCATGGGTGCATCAAGAGACCCTTCTTTAGCTGGTCCCAGCATTACTCCTGAGACATGTAAGGATTTTAACCGGGTCATCTTGGGCCCCAGCTACTTGCTTCCCGAAGATATCTTCTATATCAATGCTCACGGAGAGATGCAGACGTTTCATCTTCCGGATGCAGTCCATCCTCATACACTAGACTTCCCTAATAACCTTGAGGTATGTTGATGTTCTTTATGCTTTTTAGCTTGAGACACCTAATAGCTTTGTTTTCGGAAATGATCCTTTTGCTAAGCATTTAACATTTTATTCTTTTTCAGCTTACCATAGAGTGGGCTCGCCACAACTATTATGTGGGGCGCAGAATGGAGTTAGCCTTGACAGGTATGCTGACTCGGCTTGATTTCAAGACTGATCCACCTCGTCCACCGGAGGACCCCCGCCGGCATCGCCGAAGAGATTGAGCTTCTTTTTCCAGCTTTTCCTGTTCTTTTCTTTTTTTTTCCTTTTCTTTCTTTAGCCATGATGTATGGATGTTATGATGATGCCATGTATGAATGATAATGTTATGTATGAATGATATTTTATTAGACCGTCCTGTGTTATGGATGCAGACTAAAATGCCATGTTATGCAATTTTCAGTCCAAAAATGAAATTAAATGCATTAAAATGCCTAAAAATATTTCGAAAATGTCCTATAGTGCCCCGGACCCAAAATATTTTAAAAAATCTAGAAAAGTCCGCCTAGCATAGCTGTTGCTGCTGGCCTGAAGGGGGATTGCCGCCTTGGGCTTGTGGCGGTGCTGCCATAGGCTTTGGGTGGATGCCGCCCTGGTGCTCCAAGGGCTTGGCAGCTGCCGCCACCATGAGGTGGTGGTGCCGCCCCAAGCCTAGGGCGGTGCCACCAAGGCTTGCGCTCCTCAGCCTGTTTTGGCTCATTCTTCTATAAAAAGGCATCCCCTTCTTTCGAAAAAGTCACTCTGACTCTTCTTAGCAACCCTTAATACTTTCTTAGAATTTTCTTTTTGACTTTTCTCTCTCATTTTAGCCAAAAAGATTAATGGAGCCCTACTATAGCCACCACATGTTTTTGTGGACTAAGAACCTGGATAAGGTTGAAAAAATAAATCTGGGCAAGTACGGAATCAACTCTGTTCTGACTCTGAGGGGTGTGAAAGTTGATTAGGACTTTCTGAAAGCTTGTTTCAGGTTTTGGGACCCCGTTGACCACGTGTTCTGATTCGGTGCTAGTATGGAGAAAATGTGCCCTACTTTTGAAGAATTCAGTGCCATCCTCGGAAGCAACCTAAATGCTACTTTAGAAATCCCTGAGTATAGGGTTGGCTACTTTCATTCTTTCAGAAGACTTTTGGGGTTGAAACACGAGCTAGCCAGCTCTATGGTCATAGAAGGCCAGATCAACCTAGCTGTAGTCATGGCTGAGTTCCAATATCCGGAAAGTTCAAAGGATAAAATGAAAGAAAAACACAGAATGACCGCTTTAGTACTGTGTTTGACCGTTGGATGCCTCTTCTTTAACTCTCCTGGTTGGGGAGACATTCGGGTAGTGGAGTTAATTGCTCAGATAGAGCGCGGTTGCACCATTGCTGGCTTGATCTTAGAGGAAACCCTACAGAACCTGGATGGAAATTTTAGAGCCGAAGGACCATGGTCTATTAGCCCTGTCATTTTACAGGTAAAAAGATCTTGTATTTCCATTTTTTTTAAACCCCTTTTGCTTCTTTTCAGGTTTGGCTTAAAGATTATTTGCAAGTGGTGGCTCCCCCAAATAGAATGCCATATTCGGCTGCGCATTACCGCATGCGAAGAACTCTGATTCGCCTTGACTCAGAAAAGGAGTGGATTGCTTGGATTTTGGAGCTAGATTCTAAAGAGCTGCTCTGATATTGCTCCTAGTATGGAGTATGGAATTGACTCATTCATTATAATAAGTTATGGGTACAAGATGGTTTATTTGCTGGGGATCTGTATGACCTCATTCTACCAAGGAACCAAAATCTTGAGACAGATGGGCCAGCCACAGGGCATTCCACCAGACGGAGCTATTTTTCCCACATCTCCAATTACAGGACCTGTGTCCCAGGCCATAATGAATGGATGGAGGCGATCAATGCGCTTCGCACGTCCTGCTGGGTTGTCAGGCAAGCTGGAGGGTTATGAATCTTGGTTCATCACAGAGGTTTGGCCTATTGAGAAGACCAAACGGGTTGCCTTGATTACAGAACTGGCGGCTGACACTACTGAGATTGGAGATTTTGAGACAGACTCTATGACAAAATCAGAAGGAGCTGACGCGACCAACGACAAATTAGAGGAGAAGGTCGAACAGGATACAGTCATGACCAGAGATGGGGACTCTGATGACTCAAATGATGTTCATCAAAGGAGAAGACGAGCTTAGACTAGGATCCATTTTTGTTCATTCAATCTTTTGAAAATTTCTGTGAATTTTATTCATTCGGATTTGTTAAAATTGAATAAAATGAGATTGAATTTTTATTATTTTGACTCTGATAGATGAGACAAAACAAAATATTTTGATGAAAAAGAACTCGAGAATAATTAATGAATTCCAATTTAAAATGAGGGATTTTTTTCTTTTTATTTATTTTTTATTTATTTATTTATTTATTTATTTTTTTATTTATATATATTTTTTATATATTTTTTTATTGCTCTAATTTTTGCCCAAGCTGCCCTTTTGGGTTTTCAACTTGCCGAGCTGCTCTAACTTTTGCCTAAGTTGTCTTATTCAGGTTTTCAACTTAGCGAGCATGGACCAAATAATCTAGGCACAGAAAATAATAATTTTATTATGCTTTGAACCGCACCCAAGATGGGCTGCCTACGTATCTCCATTTGCACTTTTCTTTGCTTATTAATCAGTTTTTTTTAGAGAATTAGGTCCTTGTAGTTCTGTTCATACATTGCATTATAAAGCAGGAATTACACAAAATATCTTTTTAATTGGTCAAGATTACAGGAGTTTGAAAATTCGTTCCCATCCAGATCCGTGAGTATGATACCTCCACTAGACAAGATTTTCTTGAGCAAATAAGGTCCGGCCCAGTTTGGCCTGAACTTCCCTCTCGGATCATGCACAGGAGCCCTGATTTCCTTAAGCACTAAGTTGCCTTCCTCCAACCCTCTGTCAGTTACCCTTCTGTTAAAATGTCGGGCTAGCCTTTGCTGATACCCTTGAATTCGGTAAAGCGCATCCACCCTTTTTTCATCAATAGCATTCAGCTTGTCATGATACCCCTTGATCCATTCTGCTTCAGTAAGCTGATTCTCCTGCATGACCCTTGCAGAGCAGATATGTACTTCAATTGGAAGAATCACTTCCATCCCATATACTAAAGAATACGGAGTTGCCCCCGTTGGTGTCCGAATGGAGGTTAAATACCCCCATAATGCAAATGGAAGGAGTTCATGCCAATTCTTATGATTGGTGATCATCTTTTGCAGAATGGTCTTGATTGTCTTATTTGCTGCTTCAACTACCCCATTGGTCTGAGGACGATAAGGAGAAGACTGATGATGTTGAATCTTTTCCTTTTCAAGTAGATTTATTACTTCCTTTTAAAAATGAGACCCATTATCAGTGATGATCTCAAAAGGCAGTCCAAACCGACAAATGATGTTAGTTCGGATAAAGTGTGCTACCTTTTTAGAATTCAACACTTGATAAGAGGCTGCTTCTACCCACTTTGTGAAGTAATCTATTGCCAACAAATTGTACTCATGACCATTTGAGGACTTAGGGCTGATGCGCCCTATGATGTCAATGCCCCATGTAGCAAAAGGCCAAGGTGTTGTAGTCGGATGCAACGGAACGAGAGGTCGCTTTTGAAACTTCGCAAATATCTGACATTTGTGACATTTCTGAACATACTTAGCACAGTCATCATTCATTGAAAGCCAAAAGTATCCCAAGTTTGTGATTTTTCTGGCCAGCGCAAAACCATTCATGTGTGGACCTTCTTCACCACCATGTACCCATTCCATAACCTTCTCAGCTTCTTCCTCCGTTACGCACCTAAGGTGAATATTATCCTAGGCTCTTCTATACAGCACATCACCATTCGATATGAAATTGCTAGCCAATTGTCTCAGGGTCCTCCGGTCTGATTTGGATGCCCCTTCCGAATACTGGTCATTTTTTAAGAAATTGAATATGTCCCAATACCATAGCTTGCCATCGGCTACTTGAATCTGTATGCATGTTGTAACATAACCCGGTTGTCTTCGTACTTCAATGAACATAGGACGTACAATCTCATTACCTATCATGTCTATCATGGAGGCTAGTGTTGCCAAAGCATTGGCAAACTGATTTTTGGCTCGAGGTAGATAGTGGAAAGATAATTCATGAAAGTCTTCTGCTAGATCAGTCACGCATTGAGAGTAAGGAACTAAACGCTTTTCTTTTATCTTCCACTTACCCAAAGCTTGTGACACAATCAAATTAGAGTCTCCATAGACCTCTAGGCAATCAATCCTCATGTTTGTGGCAACCTCTAAACCACATATGCAGGCTTCATATTCTGCCTCATTGTTTGTTACTTCAAAAGATAATTTAATGGCCATGGGTAAATGATACCCATTTGGTATGACAAGTACTATTCCTGCACCATAACCCTTGTTGTTAGCTGCTCCATCAAAGTACAACTTCCAGACTCCGAGTTTTAATTCCATGATGCCTTCGTCGGGGAATTCAGGCTCAAATAATTCATCATCTATTGGGGCAGCTGCTAGTTGGTCGGCTATCACACTTCCTTTGATAGCTTTTCTTGGAACATACTTAAAGATCAAAAGCTGCTAGAATTGCCAACCATCGGGCCATTTTGCTGTCAAGAACTGGCCTCTCCATAAGGAATTTCAAGGGGTTTTTGTCAGCAAGAACATGTGTGGTATAAGAACCCAAATAATGCTGCAGCTTATGGCATACCCAAACCAATGCAAAGCACAACTGCTCGATTTGATTGTACTTTAGTTCATGAGCAAGCATGCGCTTACTCAAGTAATAGATGGCATTTTCTTTATGCGAATCTACAGTATTTTGAGATAGCATTGCCCCCATGGCCTCTTTGGTCACAGAGAGGTATAACAACAAAGGTTTACAAGGTCTTGGAGGTTGTAATACAGGAGGATTTAACAGGTATTGCTTGATCCTTTGAAAGGCCTGCTGACATTCATCATTCCACTCTTTGGAAACCCCCTTTTTTCAATAATTTAAAAATGGGTCCATAAACATCGGCCAACTGAGAGATGAACCTACTAATGTATTGCAAACGTCCAAAGAATCCCCTGATTTCTTTTTCAGTCTTAGGAGTTGACATCTCCAAAATGGCTCTTGATTTGGCTGGGTCTACTTCTATTCCCTTCTTGCTCACCATATGGCCCAAGAATAAACCTAAGGACGCACCAAAAACATATTTAGTCGGATTCAATTTCATGTTGTACTGTCTCAACCTAAGAAAGAAAAGCCTTAATGCATCTATGTGCCCTTCCGCCATTTTGGATTTTATCACCATGTCATCAATATATACTTCCACATCCTTGTGAATCATGTCATGGAAGATGGTTGTGGCCATTCTCTAATATGTTGCCCCAGCATTTTTCTGCCTAAAAGGCATGACCTTATAGCAGTAGGTACCCCATTCTGTCACGAAAGCTGTTTTTTCCTTATCAGGTGGGTAAACTTGTATCTGGTTATAAGCTGCATATAGATCAGTCAAGGAGACTATTTCAGATCCGGCCATGCGGTCCACCAGCAAGTCTATGTGAGGTAAAGGAAAGTCATCTTTTGGACAAGCTCTGTTTAAGTCCCTGTAATCGACGCACATCCTTACTTTCCCATCCTTTTTGGGCACAGGCACTACGTTGGCTAGCCATGAAGGGTAAGAAATAGGTTCAATGAAACCATTCCTTAACAGCTTAGCAACTTCTTCTTTAATCTTGAGAGACCATTTTATCTTCATCCTCCGTAGCTTCTGCTTCACGGGCTTCACATTCTCATAGGTTGGAATTTTATGGACCGATATGCTTGGATCGATACCCGTCATGTCTTCAGGTTCCCAAGCAAAACAGTCTAAAAATTCTTGAATTACTTTGAATAAAGAAACCTTATCATAAAATGATGATGCAATGAATGTGATTTTCTGTTTATCATTTATGCCCAGATTAATTGATTCCTTATTCTGTTCTTTTATTTCATTTATTTCTTTTGCCTTACTTAAATTGGATTCATCAAAAGGAAAGGAAGACTCAGAAAGATAATAGGAAAGCTGGAAAGTTTTATTGCAATTAGAATTTTTGTCCTTGCAGACTACATTGAAATTGAAAGAAGGACCAGGAAGATCCTTTTTTGACTCTACAGAAGAAATAGAAAAAATAGACTCAACAGACTTCGACTCTGACTCTGCTTCGGACTCGAATTCTAACTCAGACTTGGCTGGGAAGAAAAGTGTTTCATCAAGGTTGGGAAACTTCTTAATGTGCCAATTGTCTAGTGCAATCAAGGTAGGATGGATGAGCTTGGTAGGCTCTGTTGCTACTTCACTTCCAATCATGAGGACTTGCTCAAAGAGAGTAGCCTCCATGTTTTCTTCCCAATCCTATGCTAGAAAGTAGATGGGCTCGCAATCCTCCAAACTAAGCCTGACATTAAAGAAGATTTCAAAAACTGGGATTAGTTTTTTCATCATAGGGCAATACCATGGTTCAGCAAAGCTACAGAAAGGGAAATCTTCCCCTTCTCTTACAAAATACCCATTCAAAGTTTTGAAGTAAGGGCGCATCTGCCAATCAAAAACCTCACCTCTCCTTTTAGCTTCAATTCTCCTTTTGGCTCTCATTTCAGCCTCCTCTAAATCCTTTTCAGTAGGCTTGTAACCAAGTCCAAAATATGGGTTGGCTATTGAATATTCCCTGAAGGAAGTTATCCCCTGCTTATTCCTCCCAAGACCTAAACCAAGAAAATAGTTCATTTTCTTTAAGATGTTAGCCACTGCTATGTTTCCAAAAGGATCAAAATCAAACGGGACTAACTCTTTACCTCCTTCCTGTTCAATGAATTGTATGGTGTCAAAGGAGAAACCAGATAAAAGGACACTGTTTGGCTCAGGCTGAATTCTCAGAATAGGAGCAGAGCTAGGAACCTCACTTTTTCCATGAGTGTCACCTTTGATAGTGACTACAGCAGTTCCATGAGGCATTTTGAGCTTTTGATGTAAAGAGGATGGAACAGCATTTGCCTTATGAATCCAGGGTCTTCCAAGGAGGAGGTTAAAGCAAGTAGGCACATCAATCACTTAGAAGGGGATAGGAGTGGTTATGGGTCCGATCGTTACATCAAGAGTAGCCA